>PJEM01003864.1:60878-170785 GCA_004023845.1 Helogale parvula | reverse complement strand
AGGACTTTGAACTATGTAATCACCCATGGTATATAAGACCCTGGCTATCTTAATAAAGTGTGGCTTTTTACCAACCACCATCCACGTTGTCTGTCTCGTCTGTCTTGTCTGTCTTGTCCGTCTTCATTTCTAGAGATATTTTCGCCGACACCAACCCCCTACTCGGGACCGTTCAACTGTGGTGTGTGGGCTGGTCCCCCGCATACAGGACACAGGTCTGATTCAAGCTTCCCGTGTGACCTTGAAGGCCAGCTAACACCATTAACATTTCTAAGGGCGGGCCTAAAGATGGAGGCTATAGGATAATCACCTGTTGCTTAAGACTAGTCACGCCCTACGTGAGGGTCCTGGGCCCACTCTGATTGGTTAATACTCTACATGTTGTGATTGGCTCCCACTAAAAGTATCAATATATGGTTAACTCCCCCCACATTTTCTTTCTATTTTTTTAATGTTTATTTTTGTTTTTTTTAAATAGTTTATTGTCAAATTGGTTTCCATATAATACCCAGTGCTCTTCCCCACAAGTGCCCACCTCCATTACCACCATCTCTTTTCCCCCTACACCTCCCCCTTCAATCCTCGGTTCGTTTTCAGTATTCAGTAGTCTCTCAGGTTCTGCGTCCCTCTCTCTCCCCAGTTCTTTCCCCCCTTCCCCTTCCCATGGTCCTCTGTTAGGTTTCTCCTGTTCTATTAGACCTATGAGTGCAAACATATGGTATCTGTCCTTCTCTGCCTGACTTATTTCGCTTAGCATGACACCCTCAAGGTCCATCCACTTTGCTATGCATGGCCAGATTTCATTCTTTCTCATTGCCATGTAATACTCCATTGTATATATATACCACATCTTCTTGATCCACTCATCAGGTGATGGACACTTAGGCTCTTTCCATGATTTGGCTATTGTTGACAGTGCTGCTATGAACATTGGGGTACATGTGCTCCTATGCTTCAGCCCTTCTGTATCCCTTGGGTAAATCCCTAGCAATGCTATTGCTGGGTCATAGGGGAGTTCTATGGATAGTTTTTTGAGGAACCTCCACATCGTTTTCCATAGTGGCTGCACCAGTTTACATTCCTAACAACAGTGTAGGAGGGTGCCCGTCTCTCCAAACCCTCGCCAGCATCTATAGTCTCTTGATTTGTTCATTTTAGCCACTCTGAATGGCGTGAGGTGGTATCTCAGTGTGGTTTTGATTTGTATTTCCCTGATGATGAGTGACACTGAGCATCGTTTTATGTGCCTGTAGGCCATCTGGATGTCTTCTCTGGAGAAGTGTCTGTTTATGTCTTCTGCCCATTTCTTCACTGGGTTGTTTTTCGGGTGTGGAGTTTGGTGAGTTCCTTGTAGATTTTGGATACTAGCCCTTTATCTGATATGTCATTTGCAACTATCTTTTCCCATTCTGTCGGTTGCCTTTTAGTTTTCTTGATTGTTTCCTTTGCAGTGCAGAAGCTTTTTATCTTGATGAGGTCCCAATAGTTCATTTTTGCTTTCATTTCCCTTGCCTTTGGGGATGTGTCGAGTAGGAAATTGCTGCGGTTGAGGTTAAGGAGGTTGTTTTCTAGTTTCTCCTCAAGGGTTTTGATGGTTTCCTGTCTCACATTCAGGTCCTTCAGCCATTTTGAGTTTATTTTTGTGTATGATGTAAGAAAGTGGTCTAGTTTCATTCTTCTGCATGTTACTGTCCAGTTCTCCCAGCACCACCTGCTAAAGAGGCAGTCTTTTTTTTCATCACTCTTTCCTGCTTTGTCAAGAAATAATTGGTACATATGTGGGCCCAGTTCTGGGTTCTCTATTCTATTCCATTGGCCTATGTGTCTGTTTTTGTGCCAGTACCATACTGTCTTGATGATGACAGCTTTGTAGTAGAGGCTAAAGTCTGGGATTGTGATGCCTCCTGTTTTGGTTTTCTTCTCCAATATTACTTTGGCTATTTGGGGTCTTTTGTGGTTCCATACGAATTTGAGGATAGCTTGTTCTGGCTTTGAGAAGAAAGCTGTTGAAATTTTGATGGGGATTGCATTGAATGTGTAGATTGCTTTGGGTAGTAATGACATTTTCACAATGTTTATTCTTCCGATCCATGAGCATGGAATGTTTTTATATTTCTTGGTGTCTTCTTCAATTTCTTTCATAAGTTGTCTATAGTTTTCATAATATAGGTCTTTTACATCCTTGGTTAGGTTTACTCCTAGGTATTTTATGGTTTTTCATGCAATTGTGAACGGGATCAGTTTTTTGATTTCTCTTCCACTGCTTTATTATTGATGTATAGGAATGCAAACAATTTCTGTCCATTGATCTTGTACCCTACAACTTTACTGAATTTATGGATCAGTTCTAGAAGGCTTCTGGTGGAGTCAGTGGGGTTTTCCATGTAGAGTATCATGTCATCTGCGAAAAGTGAAAGTTGACTTCTTTGCCGATTCTGATGCCTTTTATTTCCTTTTCTTGTCTGATTGCTGATGCTAGGACTTTCAGCACGATGTTAAACAATGGTGGTGAGAGTGGGCACCCCTGTTGTGTCCCTGATCTCAGGGAAAGCTCTCAATTTTCCCCCATTGAGGATGATATTAGCTGTGGGCTTTTCATAAATTGCTTTTATAATGTTTAGGTAAGTTCCTTCTATTCCGACTTTCTCAAGGGTTTTTATTAAGAAAAGGTGCTGTATTTTGTCAAATACTTTTTCTGCATCTATTGACAGGATCATATGGTTTTTGTCTTTTCTTTTGTTAATGTGATGTATCACATTGATGGATTTGTGAATATTGAACCAGCCCTGTAACCCAGGAATGAATCCCACTTGATCATGATGGATAATTTTTCTTATATGCTGTTGAATTCAATTTGCATATGTATTCATTAAGGATATTGGTCTGTAGTTCTCTTTTTTTGTTGGGTCTCTGTCTGGTTTGGGTATCAGGGTGGTGCTGGCTTCATAGAATGAGTTTAGAAGTTTTCCTTCTATTTCTATTTTTTGGAATAGTTTGAGAAGAATGGGTATTAGCTCTGCTTTAAATGTCTGGTAGAATTTTCCTGGCCCTAGGCTCTTATTCATTGGGAGATTTTTGATAACAGATTTGATTTCTTCACTGGTTATCGGTCTATTCATGCTTTCTATTTCTTCCCATTTGAATTTTGATAGTGCCTGTGCATTTAGGAATTTGTCCATTTCTTCTAGGTTGTCCAGTTTGTTGGCATATAATTTTTCATAGTAATCCCTGATGATTGCTTGTATTTCTAAGGGATTGGTTGTAATAGATTCACTTTCAGTCCTGATTTTGTCTATCTGGGTGCCCTCTCTTTTCTTTCTAAGGAGCCTGGCTAGAGGTTTATCAATTTTGTTTATTTTTTCTAAGAACCAACCCTTGGTTTCATTAATTGCTTGACTGATTTTTTTGGATTCTATATTGTTTATTTCTGCCCTGATCTTTATTATTTCTTTTCTTCTGCTGGGTTTGGGGTGCTCTTGCTGTTCCCCTTCTAGTTCCATTAGGTGCTCTGTTATATTTTGAATTTGTGCTTTTTCTAGTTTGTTGAAATAGGCCTGGATAGCAATATACTTTCCTCTTAGGACTGCCTTTGCTGTGTCCCAGAGATTTTGGATTGTTGTATTTTCGTTTTCATTTGTTTCCATATATTTTTAAATTTCTTCTCTAATTGCCTGAGTAGGCCAATCATTCTTTAGTAGGGTGGTTTTTAACCTCCACATTTTTGGAGGTTTTCCAGACTTTTTTCTGTGCTTAATTTCAAGTTTCATAGCATTGTGATCTGAAAGTGGGTATGGTATGATCTCAATTCTTTTGTATTTATGGAGGGCTGCTTTATTCACCAGTATGTGATCTATCTTGGAGAATGTGCCATTTGCACTCGAAAAGAAGGTGAATTTCCTAACTTCAGGATGCAGAGTTCTAAATATATCTATCAATTCCATCTGTTCCAATGTGTCGTTCAGGTCCATTGTTTCTTTAGTGATTTTCTGTCTGGTTGATCTGTCCATTGCTGTCAGTGGAGTATTAAAGTCCCCTTCAATTAGCACATTCTTAACAATAAGATTGTTTCTGTGATTAATTGTTTTATGTATTTGGGTGCTCCTGAATTCGGCGCATAGATGTTTATAATTGTTAGCTCTTCCTGATGGAGAGACCCTGTAATTATTATATAATGTCCTTCTTCATCTTTTGTTACTGCCTTTACTTTAAAGTTTAGTTTGTAATATAAGTATGGCTACTCCGGCTTTATTTTGGCTTCCGGCTGCATGATAGATATTTCTCCATCCCTTTACTTTCAGCCTGAAGGTATCTTAAGGTCTACAATGAGTCTCTTGTAGACAGCAAATAGATGGATTTTGTTTTTTTTTTATACATTCTGCTACCCTGTGTTGTTTGCTTGGAGCATTCAGTCCATTGACATTCAGTGTTATTATTGAAAAATGTCGGTTTAGATTCATTGTGTTCTCTGTAGAATTCATGATCATAGTGGTGTCTCTGGCACCTTGTATTCTTTGCAACATTTTCCTTATAGAGTCCCTCTTAGGATTTCTTGTAGGGCTGGTTTGGTGGTCATGGATTCTCCCAATTTTTCTTTATTTGGGACCACCTTTATCTCTCCTTCTATTTTGAATGACAGGCTTGCTGGATAAAGAATTCTTGGCTGAATGTTTTTTCTGTTCATCACATTGAAGATTTCCTGCCATTCCTTTTGGCCTGCCAAGTTTCATTAGATAGGTCTGTAAGCACTCTGATAGGTTTCCCTTTGTATGTTAGGGCCCTTTTATCCCTAGCTACTTTCAGAATTCTCTCTGTATATTTTGCTAGTTTCACTATGATATGTCATGCTGAAGGTCAATTCAAATTACGTCTTAAGGGGGTTCTTTGTGCCTCTTGCATTTGAATGTCTATTTCTTTTCCCAGATTTGGGAAATTTCTTAGTTATAATTTGGTCTAGTATCCCTTCAGGACCTCTCTCTCCTTCTTCCTCTTCAGGAATCGCTATGATATGGATGTTGTTCCATTTGATTGTTATCACTCAGGTCTCAAATTCTCCTTTCCTGCTCGTGGATCAATTTCTCTCTTTTTTTTCTGGCTTCCTCTTTTGCTATAACTGTGTCCTCTAATTCACCTGTTCTTCTCTCTGCCTCTTCAATCCTTGAGGTGGCCACCTCCATTTTATTATTCACCTCATTTATAGCCTATTTAAACTCATCACACCTATTTTGAAAGTCCCTAGTCATTGTATCAGTAGCTTTTCTGATGCTTTTTTCAAGCTCAGCGATTAATTTTATGACAAGTATTTTTAAATCTTGTTCAATTATGTTGTTTACATCAGTTTTAAGCAGTTCTGTGGCTGTGACTTCTTCCTGGAGTTTCTTCAGGGGAGAGTTCTTTCGTTTTGTCATTTTGGCTAGTTTTCAGTCTCTTATCAGTTTTTAAAAACTCGTTGTGCACTGTGCACTTGGTATTATTGCTCTGTTGAAGGAGTCTTCTTGACTGTCCAGGGCCTGTCATTTCAGGAATGTACTTTTAATGGTGTCTCTCAGTTTCTCTTGTTGTGCCTTTGATTATTTTATTTCTCTACTCAGCGATATTTGGGACTCTCCATCATGCTTACCTTGGCTTGTTTCTTGGGGTAGCCCTGAAAAGGAAAACAGACAACCACACAGGGAACAACAGAAGCACTGAAATGCACAGACAAATCAAATAAACAAATTAAAAGGGGGAAAGGAAGAAAAGAATTGGAAGAGAGAAGAGAAGAAGAGAAGAAAAAAAATAAGAGGGGGGATAGAGACAACAAAGGACAATGGAAAGTCTAAAAGTGTATAACCAGGCCAGGGGAGAGATAAGGATGAGATAAGGGAGAATATATCTGGATGGCAAGAGAAAAAAAAAGGGAGGAAGGAAAAAGGAAAATAAAGAGTAAAAAGTAAAAAATCTTTAAGTAAAAAAGGTAATAGTAATCAAAAAATAAGTACCAAAAAAAGCAGCAGCTCCCCCTCACGGATAGGCGTGGTTTGGTGTAGGTCTCAGGGGCTGGTCTCAGAGGCCCTCACTAGGTGGTTGCGGAGAGATGAATGGCGGCGCCCCAAGCTCTGCTGGAACTAAGCACTGCAGGGCACTCTTATGAGTCCTATCTCCTTGTGCCGCAGCTGGGCCAAGCTGTATTTTCTAGGCCTGCTTCGCTTCAAAATCCTAGTCCATGCACTTTTATGCTACCATAGATAGATGTACTAGCTTTGGTGGCTGGCTTCTTAGCTGGGATCACGTCGGGGGAGGGAGCAGTTTCTCTTGATGCCAGCTCAGATTCGTGCTACCGCTGCCTGAGGCGTGGGGTGCTGCCAGAAATGAGGTGAACGCTCCTGCAGCTGCCACCGAAGCATGGGCTGCCACTGCCAACTCCCTGCCGGGATCGCGTAGGGGTGGGGACTGTTTTTTCCCTGTTGGCACCGGACATTCAGAATTCACGCGGCCAGTGCCGGTGGCGAGATGCGCTGTGGAAATGAGGTGTGCGCTCCCACAGCTGAAACCAAAGTGCGTGCCCCCGAGGCCACCACCTGGGCTGCTGACTCCCTGCCAGGATTGTGCAGGGGTGGGAGCTGTTTTTTCCCTTGTGCCACCCGGGTTCAGGATTCGCGCTGCCCAGTGGTTATATATGGTGTGAGAGTTTTTCTCTCTGTGCGGGGTTAAACGTTCTTATCTCTTCTCTAGAGACAGTACTATCAGCGTGTTCAGTTTCTCTTTCTCTTCCCTTTGTCTCTCAGGGGCTCTGCATGCTTGCCCCGTGTTGGGCTGGGGCTCCCACCTTCCCTGCCCTTCTCGGGTTGGCCCGTTTTCCAATCTCCCCAATTTGCACTCACTCACTCAGGTATCTTTGAGGTTGTCTTCTTTCTGGAGTCTGTATTTTCTCCTTCCACTCTTGCAGATGAGAGTAATGTCCTTCTCAGTTCGATAGATGGGGCGGACAAAGTTTACAGAGCTCCCTTCCTCTCCGCCATCTTGGATCCTCCCCCCTCTCTTTGTTTATTTTCGAAGGAGAGAGATAGAGCATGAGCAGGGAGAGGGACAAAGAAAGGAAACCCAGAATCTGAGACGGGCTTCCGGCTCTGAGCTGTCAGTACAAAGCTTGACGTGAGGCTTGAACTCATGAACCGTGAGATTATGACCTGAGCCAAAGTCAAATGCTTAACTGACTGAGCCACCCAGGCACCCCTAACACACTTTCATGGTTATTTTAGAGTCTTTGTCTCATAATTGCAGTTTCTGATTCATCTAATCTGTTTCTTTCCTCTCATGATTGTAAGTTTCATTTTTCTTCTTTGTATGTGTCATAGCTTTAATTGTACATTGCAGAAAGTGCATAAAAGAATAGCAGAGATTAAAGGAAATGGTATTTTCCCACAGAAAATTGCTCAGCCCTTTGTCAGAATTCTTAGCCCTGCAGAGGCACCAGTAAGACCTCAGAAATGTCATTGTTAATTTACAGCCTAGACACCAGCTTTTTAAAAATTTTAATGTTTGTTTATTTTTGAGAGAGAGACAGAGACATAGCATGAGTGGGGGAAGGGCTGAGAAAGAGGGAGACACAATCTGACACAGCCTCTGAGCTGTCAGCACAGAGCCCAATGTGGGGCTTGAACCCATAAAAGGTGAGATCATGACCTGAGCCGATGTCGGACGCTTAACTGACTGAGCCACCCAGGCGCCTCCAGCTTTTTTGAACCATGAGAGATTTCACTCTGCCTCACAGCCTGTATTCTAGCGTTTTGAGTCACTAGAAATTTCTCTTTGCTCCTTAGTTCCATCCCTATCTGTATGTACCCAAGGAAAGTTCTCTCTGCTCTATTCTTCTGCTTCCAGTCTTTGGCAGTGGCTGCTTTGCACTCAAAAGTGACTGAGAAAGAGTGCTCTCCTTTTTCTGCCTTGTTTGTACACTTGATTGAGCATTCTGTTTACTTAGGACAGGTCTGACCACCTTATATGTGATCTCTCTTAAGTCCTTCTGCTCTTCTCTCAAGCGTTAGCATATTATCCATGTGTCCTTGGTGAGGGCCTATGGTAGATAGCAGGTAGGTGCATACTCTGTGGTCGGGTCTCAGAGATTCTAGTTCAGCATGGTAGCTCACTTGCAGTCATTAAAAATTCATTAAAATGTGGCTGGCTCCTCCCTGTTACCTACTATGATGCATTCTTTCCTCCTTGAACTTCTCTATTAGAATGAAATAGCTGTACGTCTTTACTCTGAAGGGCAGGACTCTTTACTGTCTAGATTTTAGTGTAGTTAGGTTTATTTCCTGTCCTCAGGTCCCTGATAGGTTTAAAAATGGATTTGTAGCTTATCTGATTTGTTGGTATTGTTAGGATAGCAGCAACAATCTTTTATGAGTCAAAGTTGGAAGGCCTGGAACTTGGATTTTAATGGCTTCTAGTATACAGGAGACAAAGTCAGGATCTAAAGAAGGGTAGGAGGTAGAATCCAAGATTCTAATATAAGCTGGAACTCTAAAAAGGGTTGATGTAGAAACTAACCACTCAAAAGGGAACTTACCTGTTTAGGCTGGCTATAGTATGAGCCAGAAAAGAAAAAAGAAAAAGAATCTACTTGAAAATTTTGAACCACAAGCTCACACTCATGCTTTTGGGGACAAAATTCACTCTGTGTGGTCTGAATACCACCAGGCCAGATTTCATTTTAAAGGAACCATAGGTTGGTGGTGTCCCTATATGCCTGGCAGGAACAAAGAAATCTTCCCTGTGTAATTGATATGACACATGGATTTCAGCTCTTTCTGTATGTAGAACAGTCAGAACAGTCATAACTCATGGTCCTGAAACATGTAGCAGCTCCAAAGCACTGGATGCTGAACATACTAACTGACGTTTTTGTCCTTTGTGTGTCCACTGGGCCCTCTCATTATTTTACCAAAGAACAGACTCAAGTGTGCTCAGAGAGAAAGTAGATCTACGTGCAGTGGTTCCGTAAGATTGATGGAAGGCTGTATACTCATACAGGACACCCTACTAGTTTTATGGATGTCTTCAATGTTAACAAGAGTGGTGAGAATGTCCATCGAATCTGTGACCCAAGGGTCACATTGCTATTCATCAAATTATGCCTGAGGAGGCCAAGTATAAGTTCGGTGAAATGTGAAGAAAAGCTGACATCTTCTAGATTGATTTGGAGCTTGGCCAAGTCAGTTAGGCATTTCATGAAGTTCTGCTAGCCCGTGTATGTTGACTGAACGTGCTGACTTGGGACACCAACAGGGACAGCGACAAGCTGCTCTTGACATGGCTCATGTAAAAGATGGCAATAGCTTTGCCACCAGGCTTTCTAAAATACTCATCTTTGGATAAGACAAGAAACCATGGATTTCCTTGCCCAAAAGAAAGTACTTGCCTCATCATTGCTCAAGATAGAGACTATTCTCCAAACAGAGCAATGGGTGAAATAATTTCCAGTAAGAAAAATGGAGAGCTCCTTGCAGTTAATTAAGGATATATTAGCACGGGGGCAAAAACAAAACAGTATCGGAAGAGAATTTCTGGGGCACCTGGGTGGCTCAGTCGGTTAAACGTCCGACTTTGGCTCACATCATGATCTTGTGGTTTGTGAGTTTGAGCCCCATGTCAGGCTCTGTACTGACAGCTTGGAGCCTGGAGCCTGCTTTCGATTCTGTGTATCCCTCTTTCAAAAATTAATTTAAAAAAAATTTTTAAAGGAATTTCCACCAAGGAACATAAGCTCACAATTTTTTCTTAACTATTAAAGACTATGAAGAAACAAGCCCAAGTAAATGAAAGTCAACAGGAAAATAATAATAAATTGAAGGGTCAGACTCTCAAGATTGATATTGGAATTACTAGATACAGATTACATATCAACAGTGTTTAGTCTGTCTAAATTTTGTCTGCATAATGAAAATGAGTATCTTAAAATGATAATGTTTAATGAAAAAAAGCAAGTCTAAAATCCTTAACACAGATAAACGAGTTTTAGGCTACTCATACAGCACCATATAATAGAGCAGTTTGAAAAAGCACTAGAACTTATACATCCCAACATGGATGAATCTCAGAAATATAATGGAGAGTAAGAAAAGCATTTGAAAATACATATAATAGGAGTTCTTTTATGACAAGACCTAGAAAAATCAAGCATTTTATTGTTCAGTGATACATCATATATTATAAAAGTAATTAAAAATTTTTAATGTTCATTTATTTTTGAGAGAGATAATTTTTTTTAAATAGCTGATAATTGGGGTGGCTCTGTCGATTAAGCGCCCAACTTCAGTTTAGGTCATGATCTCGTGGTTCATGAATTCGAGCCCCACATCAGCCTCTCGGCTGTCAGCACAGTGCCCACCTCAGATCCTCTGTCCCCTCCTTCTACCTCTCTCTGAAAAATAAATAAACTTTAAAAATTAGCTGATAATTTATAATTCAAAATGTTGGTTTCCTATGAAAGGGAAGGAATTGGAGAACATCAGAGAGGGAGTACAGTTGACTTAGATTATTATGTTGTTTTATTACTTAAACCAGAGGTTTAACACACAGGTAGTTGTTTTCATTATTAATTAAGTATATGAATATGTTTCATTCATTATTTTATATGACTGAATTATTTTTTTAAAACTCAAATCTTGTTTTAAGATCAGTGATCTAAATCCTTGTTAGGAAGACCTCACTGAATATAAAGTGTTGTTTTATTCTCCAAAGACAAAATATCAAATAGGTCCATCTAGTGGTGGATTAGAGAAGCTCAATCAGGGAATAAATAAATAAAAAATAGCCCATTCAACAAATAATCCAGTTACACAATGGGCAGAAGACATGAATAGGTATTTCTCAAAGGAGACATCCAGATGGCCAACCGACACATGAAAGAGATGCTCAATATCACTCATCATCGGGGAACTACAAATCAAAACTACAATGAGATATCACCTCACACCTGTCAGAATGGCTAAAATTAACAACACAGGAAAAACAGGTGTAGGGAAGGGTGTGGAGAAAGGGAAACCATCTAACACTGGGACTGTAGACTAGCACACCCATTCTGGAAAACAGAATAGAGCTTCCTCAGAAAGTTAAAAATAGAACTCCTCTACCATCCAACAGTTGCACTTACTACTAGGTAGGTATCCAAAGGATACAAAAATACTGATTTGAAGGGATACATGCACTTTGATGTTTAATGACAGCATTGTCAACAATAGCCAAATTATGGAAAGAGCCCAAATGCCCACTGACTGATGAATGGATGAAGACGATGTGGTGTATACATACAATGTAATATTACTCAGCATAAAAATAAATGAGATCTTGCCATTTGCAATGACGTGGATAGAGCTAGAGAGTATTATGTTAAGTGAAGTAAGTCAGAGAAATACAAAAAGCATGATTTTACTCAGATGTGGAATTTAAGAAAACAAATGAGCATGGGGGGAAAGAGAGAGAGGCAAACTTTTTTTTTACCTGGCATAGGCATATTTTTCCCCCTTACTTACAATGCTGTGGCACTTTCCTCCAGACCTCCTATTCTTTATTGAATTGTCCCTGAGCATTGAAGAACTCCTTCCTACCTCCCGCCTCCTCTTTTTTTTTTTTTTTTTTTTTGCCTTAGCTCAAATGCTGCCCTCACCTTGATTCTAAGGTCATGAGATGTATTCATGCAGCTGTTCAAGATTTAGGTCACTCTAGATATGTGAATGAATTATTGAATGAAAATGTGCAGAGTACATAACTGTAGCATATGTTCCTTTTTTTTTTTTTTTTTAAGTTTCTTTAGTTAAGAGAAGGAGAGTGCGCACATGAGCAGGGGAGGAGCAGAGAGGGAGAGAGAGGAGCGGAGAATCCCAAGCAGGCTCCACACTGTTCATCAGTGGGCTAGTGAGTTTCAATGTAGGGTTCAATTCCACAAAGCATGAGATCATGATCTGAGCCAAAATCAGGAGTTGAATACTTAACCAACAGAGCCACTCAGGCACCTGTATACTTTTTAAAAGAATATATATGTGTTTTCATATATCTAGACTATCTAGGGAAGGACACACAAGAAACCAATAACCTAGGCGTTTGGCGTGGTGAGGGGAGGACTCTTGGGGAAATTGAGAAAAAGACTTTGTTTTTCTTTTACTATCACCTGATTGATGCTCATTGAGTTTTGTTGCAATGTGCATATATTACTTCCTCATACAGATTTTAAAGAGAGGAAATGCTATGTATTCTATACATGTTGATGCCATCACACTGATAAACTTCCTACAGGTTAAGCACATTGATGCTTTCTAACAGATTTTATATCTTATGCACTGGATATATGTGTATAAACATGTATATGTTGGTGCGCTGTGACTGTGGCATAAGACAAACTTGGGTTGTCAGGAGAAGGGTCTTGCTTGGATCAGAAGACTCTTCTGTGTGTCTTTGGACCTACTCATTGCCCTTAATATTTAGCTATGATTTTTAGCTTAAAATGATTTATCATACAACTGACTTTTTTTTCCCAGTTAGGTTGAGAAAAGATCAGGTTACCCTTTTTGTTTATGTTTGAGTCTTAATACTTTGTAAACTGTGTGAAACATAACAGTAATCTCAAACTGGCACATAACCTTTGCAAAGATCTACTTTAGTCACTGACTGGAAGCAACACTATAATTTCTTTTATCCTTGCAACCCCAAGATGAATGTGCAGTCAAGTATCCCAGTGAAAAGGAGTGTGTTCTGAGCAAATCTTTTGTAGCGGTTGGAGAGCGCTTGATTCCTCAGCATTCCTCCTCTTCCCACTGTAAGGCAGCATGAGGAGGAACTGACCTGAGCTCTGCAGACGGGCAGGGATTGTTTCGAGGACCTAGCCTTACCACTCTATTTGGGGAGATGTAAATTTGTCCCCAAAGATTGAAGATAAAGACTTCTTTTGGTGGCTGAGGGAGAGGCAATTTCTCTCCTCTGCTGGATGTAAATAAAGGAGTAGGCACGCCTGATTGTAACCGGTAGCTATCCTAGAGGCTGGAGGGAAAGCCAGACATGGATGGATACAGATGCTGTGGTTACAGAGCCAAGAGAGAGAAAGAAGCTGTGTTCTTGATGACACAAGTGAGTCACTCAACCAACCAAGCCTGGAGCCCGCCTCCTCTCTGGGCCTCATGTAAATGCCAGCTGGTTGGTGTTTTATTGTTTGAGTCAAATAACTTTGGTTGGTTTTTCCATTACTTTATGTTGAAAGGATCCTGATGCATATTTCAATAGAACAGTAAGAAAAACCCTCAGTAAGTAAATGACACAATATCAAGACTAGATTTTGAGTACTCTTCTCCTGTTGAATTACTTGAATATTTTAATTATAAAAGTGCAAATACATTTCAGAGATTCACATGTAGGACTGGGTTGTACATTCTCCTACTAGGATGGTGTAGTGTCTTAGTCTGTTCAGACTCTGCTTTAGCAGAAGACCACACACTGGGGGCCTTAAACAGCAGGTGTTTGTTTCTCCTGGTTCTGGAGGCTGGAAGGTAGAGATCAGGGTACCAGCAGGTCAAGGTCTTGGTGAAGACTTCTTCCTGGTTAACAATGGCCACCTTTTTTCTGGCATGCTCACATGGCAAAAGAGGGGTCGCTTCTTTCATGGCTCTTTTTATACAAGCACTAATTTCACTGATGAGAGCTCCCCCCTCAAAACCTTATTACCTCCCAAAGGTCCTACCTCCCAATATCATTACATTTGGGATTAGGGCTTCGACAAATGAATTTGGGGGAGACATAGACTCTCAGTACACTAAGTGGTAATCCAGGTAAACTCTGTTGTGAGAGAGAGAGAAAACCCTAGGTTAACGATTAAGCAAAATTAGCACATGCTTAGGTGTTCTAACAAAAACACCTGTAACATAATAGCATATTATTGTGCTATAACAGAAATACTATAACAACAAATATTTATTTCTGACAATTCTGGAACCTGGAAAGTCCAAAATCAATGTACCAGCAGATAGAGTATCCAGTGAGCCCCCCTTCTTGGTTTTTGGATGGCCATCGTTTCTGGTTTTGTTCTTGTGAGTTGGTTTGTTGTTTTGTTTTGTTTTTCACCTCCCTGTGTTCTCACATGGAGACAGAGATCAGGAAGCCCCTCTCTGGGGCCTCTTTTATAAGGGCGCTAATTCCATTCCCAAGACCTCCACTCCTAATCACCTCCCCCAAACCCCTCCCTTTTAATATCTTCACATTGGGGTCAGCATATGAATTTGGGGAGGAAATATTCAGTCTGTAGCATTAGAGCACTAGAGAAAGAGGGGCACCACGGAGCTTTATCAAATTATAACAAAATCAGTTTTAGATCAAGTTTTAGGAATT
Organism: Helogale parvula; assembly: GCA_004023845.1. Lineage (NCBI taxonomy): Eukaryota > Metazoa > Chordata > Mammalia > Carnivora > Herpestidae > Helogale > Helogale parvula. The sequence goes on along the minus strand of PJEM01003864.1, from coordinate 156,433 downwards.
CAGTACATCCTAGTGCTTAATCTAGAAACTAACCCTATGATTTTTATCCCTGTATCTAGCTACTCTATTGGTTGTACGTTATAAATTCCTAGTTCAGTCTTTTTTTTTATGTCTTTAGGTATATTCAAGTTCTCTATTTTTCTTTGAGTCAGTTTTAACAAACGCAATATATATATATAGGAAGTTGTCCATTTTGTGTACATTTTTTGACTTAATGGCAGAAAGTTGTTCGCAACAATCTTTTAGTTACTTTATTTTTAAAAATGTTTTAATGTTTATTTACTTTTGAGAGAGGGAGAGAGAGTGCAAATGGAGGAGAGGCAGAGAGAGAAGGAGATGCAGAATCTGAAGCATCGATCAGAATCTGAAGCTGTCAGCACAGAGCCCAACACAGGACTCGAACCCACGGACTGTGAGATCATGACCTGAGCCAAAGTCAGAGGCTTAACTGACTGAGCCACCCAGGTGCCCTCTTTTATTTTTAAAATCCCTGCAGTATGTGTTTGTTACATCCTCTTTTTTATTCCAACTATTTTAAATTTTTTCCTAGTCTTTGTCTTTACCAGTCATGTCAGGGTTTTAATTTTCTCTCATTTACTCGTCTTTCTAAACAGCTTTCTTGATGATGGTAAACAATCTTAAAACAAACAAAAGAGTAAAGGAAAGGGAATACTTCTTCCACATGTTAGAGTGCGTAAAACAGACACTACAAAGACATAGTCATAAATGAGATTAGTATGTGTGTACGTGTGTTTGTGTGCATATGTGTATATGCATATCATATATGCTTTGTAAACCTCATCAATAAGCTACATGAGCAGTTGAGTCACAGAGAAGGACTATCAGCTAATAAGCAGTTTCAATCTAATGGTGTTAATCATAACACAAATCCAAAGGCTAATAAAATATCACATCTTATAAATAAGAGAAAAAGTAAACAAGAGTAATAGTTAATTTGGGTATGTCTTCAAGATAACTGGTTAGCTCAACAGTTGTAAAAATTATTCTTTAATGCATTTTGGATCCCTGTTGGACAATATGCATTAAACCCATAGAAATAATATCCACATCCATTGTTCTAGTGAGGAGTATCATAAGGATTTATTTTAAAATAATGCAAAAGGTAAAAGTATATTCATGATGATGTTTAATGCACCATTAACTGTAAAATTGAAAATTGGAAAACTTTAAATACTGAACAATAGAGGGAGCAGTCAGGAATAGCATCCTCTATAAACTGGATTAAACATTACATGCTTCTGAAAAATTAAAAATGCAGAGTTTGATATGTGTATCACCATTTATTGAGCACCTACTGTGAAGCAGATACTTTATATATATTGCTTCTAAATCTTACAATCAGTCTGCAAATTAAGTACTTTTCCTTCTCAGTGTAAGGCTTCTAGGTCTGGTGCTTTATTTTTTTTTATAAAAAATTTTTTTTTACATTTATTACTGAGAGACAGGGACTGAGCACAAATGGGGGAGGGACAGAGAGAGAAGGAGACACAGAATCCGAAGCAGCCTCCAGGCTCTGAGCTGTCAGCACAGAGCCCAACAAGGGGCCTAACCCATGGACCTAACCGTGAGATCATGATCCAAGCTGAAGTCGGACGCTCAACCGACTGGGCCCCCCAGGCACCCCTCGGTCTGGCGCTTTATGAAATTAAGTCACTTGCTCAGGGTAGCACAGCTAGCAAAGTGGAGCAGGGTCCGAATCCTGTGCCAGTGCTGGGCCTGCCACACCTGTGCCCGGTGAGAGGGGAAAGGCCCTCCTCCCCATCCCTGCTGAAGGAACGTATGGCCTTTGGCAGCCACATTCTGTAGTATGTGATTTCTGCACTTTCACAGCAACCGCCTTTCCTGTCGTCCTCGGGGTGGGGTCTCACCCAAGGGCAGCCAATCCAAGCTCAGGCTAGTAGCTTTTGATACGGTCTGCCATGGAATGTTCTGCTAGAGAAGAGAGGGATTATCTTCTTTCTTATTCTTATTTCTCTACTTTTAGGAATAATGAGCAAATCAGGCAGTTGTTGGGGAACTGAACTGGGAGAATGGGGGAAAGCTTAGAGAGCATTTCATAATGCTCTCAAGAGCACTGCTAACTGGATGAGACAAGTCCACTGCTAGGTCACCCACGCCAGCGGGACGGGTGAGTTCAAATCAGGCAGAAGAAAATAATCAAAATGTGAAGTAAGGGGAAATGTTTGTCAGTCACACTAAATTCTGCAAATAATGCCTGCATCTACAAAATCGTGCTCATTACACAACCTAGCCCCTTCATGATCTTGTCACTTCTCTAGGCTCCTCTCTTAACTCCAGCTAAGTCAGACCACTCGTGTGTCTATAAGCACATGAGCTGGTTATCAGTTTATTGCTTCTCAGCTCCAGATTTACCCTTTGCCTGAATTAATAAGTATATCACGCCTTCCTCTCCCTAGAATGCACTTTTGTTTGTCTAGCTTATTCCTTTGCATCTTCCTCGACTGGGTTCAAGAGAAACCTGCTCTGAAATGCTTTCCATGATCTTTTCCATCACACTGAATCCACCTGAGCACAACTCCATAGAGACCCTCTTGGCCTCAACAGCTTTACACCAGGAGTTCATCTGAGTAGCGATCAGGTATGAAATAAACAGGAAACAGAAGAGAGGATGAAGTAGCAGCTGTCACAGGCAGTGACTGAGGGACCAACATAATGCCAGCTCCAAGAAGTGTTTCCTCAAGAGAGACAGGCAGACACTGAGTTATAATTGTTCACACATCCTTTATTTTACTTCCTGAGTGAAAGTAGATATATCGTATATATCTGCATACATATATATGCATATAAAATATTAGTTATTATGCTTCAGTATTTATGTATATTTGAAAGCCTGAAATGGATAGACTTTTTACCCATTTGTAACTAGGGCAAAACCGATCTGGCTCTACATTAATGAGAATGACACACTATAATAACAATTTGTGTTACAAACTGTTCTTAAGGCAACCATCTGTACTACACAAATAAATTTGCCTCTGAAACTGCAAGACAACACTTACCCAGAGTCTGCGGAGAATCCAGATGCAAATTTGCCTGGCTCCCTGCCTTTGCTGTGTCTCTCTGGCTTACCAGTTTGAGGAAATTTATACATAAAATTTAAAAAGCTGGCTCAGGACTCCAATGTGAGGCAGAGACATAATAGCAGCAATTTGGGTTTATGTAAGTAGAATATTTGTCCCAAACAATCAGATCATTTCAAAATATGCTCTCATTCATTTATACCACATTATCAAAAGCCGAGAAAGTTTAAATAAATATTTTAAATCGATTCGAAGTAAGAAGTGTTTGCAGCAGTCTGCATTGGTGTGAACCAGACATGGGTGTTGTAATGTGTGTGTCCTTTAGGGAATAATGTTCCTTAGGGAATAGCGCTTTCCATCCAGACATTTCTCTCCAACTGGTGGTTTGAAGTCCCATAAGGTTTTATTTCTTCATCTGTGATGCCTAAGATCTCTACCACACACTGAGCTGAGAAGGAGAGATAAACAAAATCATAAGACTCAACCTTTGGAACACATAAAACTTACAGCTTAACTATACTTGTCTTCCCCCAGCTTTCCTGAGCTTTAATCACATTTAAGGTATATATAAATGGAAGCTGTACCGTTGTGATGATTTGGTACACATCCCTTTTGTGAAATGTTTACCACAAAAAGGTTAGTTAACGCATTCTTTACGTCATGTAACACCATTCATTGGTGTTAATATGAGAGCATTCAAAATCTACTCTGTAACCATTTCTAATCTACAGTGCAGTGCTGTTAACCATGGTCCCTGTGCCCGGCATTCGATTCCTAGAACTTATTCTGCTTATAACTTGAAGTTTGTACTCTTTGATCAACATCTCAGTTCCCCATCTCCGGTCCCTGACATCCATGGTTCTACTCTTTGCTTCTGTGAGTTTACCTTTTTAAAATTCTACACTTGAGAGATCATATAGTATTTGTCTTTTCTGTCTGACGAAATTTACCTCACCTAGTGCACTCTAGCGCCATCCATGTTGTTGCGATGGCAGGATTTCCTTCTTTTTAAAGGCTGAATAAACATTCCAGTGTGTGTGTGTGTGTGTGAGTGCATGAATCCCTTGACAGAGACTTCGGTGCTTTTCGTGCCATGGCTATTGTGAGTAATTCTGCAGTGAGCACAAGAGTGTGGATGCCTCTTTGAGATAGTGATTTCATTTCCTTTGAATACACACTCAGCAGTGGAATTGCCAGATCGTAGGATAGTTCCACTTTTTAATTTTTTCCCATTTTTAATGTTCTGAGTAACCTCCACACTGTTTTCCGTAGGGGCTGGCACCAAGCTACATTCCCATCAGCAGTGCGCCAGGCGTTCCCTTTCTTGACATTCTTGCTGACACTTGTTATCTCCTGGCTTTTTGACACTAGCCATCCTACCAGGGGTGAGGCGGTCTCTCACTGTGGTTTTGGGTCACATTTCCCTGATGATGAGTAATGCTGAGCACCTTTTCATGTACCTGCTGGCCATTTGTAGGTCTTCTGTTGAAAAGTGTCTACTCAGGGCCCATTTTTTAATTGGGTTATGTATGTGTGTCTGTGCATGTGTTTTGCTGTTGAGTCGTATGAGCTCTTTTTATATTTTAGATATTAATTCCTTGTCCGAGAGGTGGTTTGCAAATATTTTCTCCCATTCCATAGGTTACCTGTTCATTTTGTTCCTTATTACTTTTGCTGTGCCGAGCTTTATGTTTTTTTAATTTTATTTCATACTAAGTGTACTCTTTCACCCTCATCTCCCCACCCACCTCCCCTCTGTTAGCCATCAGTTTGTTCTTTATAAGAGTCTGTTTCTTGGTTTGTGTCTCTTTCTTTCTTTGCTTGTTTTGTTTTTTAAATTCCACACATGACTGAAATCATATGGTATTTGTCTTTCTCTGACTTATTTCACTTGGCATTATATTCTCTAGCTCCATCCATGTTGTTGCAAATGGCAAGGTTTCATTCTTTTTTATGGCTGAATAATATTCCATTGTATATATACATCACATCTTTTTTTTTTTTTTATCCATGTATTGATGGAGAGTTGGGCTGCTTCCATAGTTTGGCTGTTTATTTATTTTTAAAAAATTTTATGTCTTTATTTTGAGAGACAGAGAGTGAACAGGGGAGGTTCAGAGAGAGAGAGAGAGAGGGAGACACAGAATCGGAAGCAGGCTCCAGTCCCTGAGCTATCAGCACAGGGCCCAACATGGGGGTCAAACCCACAGACTGTGAGATCATGACCTGAGCCAAAGTCGGATGCTTAACCGACTGAGCCACCCAGGCACCCCAATAGTTTAGCTATTTAAATAGTGCTACAACAAACATAAGGGTGCATATATCCGTTTGAATTGGTGTTTTTGTATTTTGGGGGTAAATACCTAGTTCTATTTTAAATTTTTTGAGGAACTTCCATAATGTCTTCCACAGTGGCTGCACCAGTTTTCATTTCCACCAACAGTGCAAGAGGCTTTCTTTTTCTCCACAACCTTGCCAACACTGTTGTTTCTTGTTTTTTTATTTTAGCCATTCTGACAGGTGTGAGGTGCTGTCTCATATATAGTTATATATAGAACATATATAATATATAAATAAGTATATAACATCATACATATATAATTTATGATGTTTCTTTGGTGGTGGCACGTTTCCTTAATTTTCACCATCCTTCTAGCCGTATATAGATATCTGCACATTTGAAGACACAATCACCTCTTCTAGTCTTTATGGAAGAGTCTTTGGTTAGGAAAGACCTCTATCCCCGTGGGTGGGGACAAGCTGGAGCATGCTGGAGCCCTGGGTCTAGCAGTACAGAGCGCCACATGTAGGGGCCTGTCCAGGTCCCATGGTTGTGATGTCCATCTTCTCAGGCTCCTGGGGGTCCATAACAGCACCTACACGACTCTAGACAAGGACTGCGGAGGGGTTGCATGGCTACAAGGCCTATTGGAGTCCGCAGTGGTGCCTCAGGTCCAGTGGTGAGGGACCAGGGTAGGCAGCAGCGGTGCCCAGAGCTGGTGATGTGCAGATACTTGGTTGTGGGGAGCAGCTACGAATGCCTAGTAGTGGCAGGGGTTGGATCAGACACAGCGGCGGTGGCCAGGGCCAGCAACAAGGTACCATAGCCAACCGAAAATACACGAGCGGCTGTAGGGGCTCTGGCTGTCCACATGCACTCCGTAGCCGCAGAGTCACCCTGTAGGCACAGCAAAGCAGGATATAAGCCAACGATGGGAGTTAGCCTGGGGGGCATGCACATGCATAGTTGGAGGGGCTAGCTGCGGGGGAGCCCAGCGGTGCAGGCCAGTGCCAGGAGGCAGGGCTGGATCTGGGCTCATCTGCAGCTGCAAGGGCCCTGGCTGTTAGCATTTGCTCTAGTGACTGCAGCATCTCTCTGTGGGTGCCAGCATGGGCTGGCAGAGGCTGGCGGTGGAAATCAGGCCAGCAGCGTGTAGGTGCACAGCCAGAGGGGGGCCAGCTAGCCCAAATGTGCACACAATGGTGAGGCGTCAGCATCCAGGCTGGCGGCGTGTACTCGCACAGCCACGGAGGCCAGGGTCGGCTGCCGGCACGGATAGCAGTTCCGGAAGGGAGCGAGACTGGGGACAGTAACGGGGGCATCAGGAAACTGGCCCCTGTGATTGGGGAAACCTTTCAGGGAACCCTCAGTGGTGAAATCTGTAGGGGTCCGTGGCAGCTCTGCTGGTCGCTGGTTTCTTCAGTGGCAAAAGCTACCATTGTCCTCTGCAGAGCAGGTCGCTGGGAGCCACAGTCAGTCCTGCTGGGTAGCTCTGCTGTTCTTTCTTGTTCCTCGTTACCTCTATATGTCTCAGCCTTTTCAGTCTCTGGTGGCATGAGACCAAAGTGGGTCCTTTGTGCGATGCCCCAAAAGGCTAGGGGAGCTGGTCACTCTCTCTGCTCTCCCTTGGCCTGTGAGGGAACCCTTGGTACTGGGCACCACCCTCTCTCTGTGTGGTGGTTCTCAGGGTTTCTGTTCCCCTGTGTTGCTTGCTAAAGTTTTAAGTGGACCCTGGACTCTGGGAGGGGCCGCTTTTGTTTGTGGACAGCTAGTTGTTGGTCTTTATGGGTGGACAGAGGGCGGGGTCTCCTACTCTGCCGCGGCGGTGAGGACACTCAGCTTAATTTTTTCATGGTTTTTTTTTTTTTACACAAGCTCTGGCTAGTTCTGTTAAAAATTTTCCATGATTTACTTTTCACCATTCTGTTCTGGCATGTTTCTAATGCTATCAGAATCACCTGGACAATGATAGCCAGTGTTCATATTCTGTAGTACTTCCCACACGCTGTGCCCAATTCAGTAGCATTGCCACTGTAGTGATGGACACCAGTGTGGGTCAACATGGCGGAGTGCTGTATTTCAGATCTCCTCAAGGCTGGGCAGCTGCTGGGGAGGATGACCAGTTTCGCTTTGCCGTGTCTGATCGTTTTCAGAGTCTGCTTGTACCCCAGCCCGTACTTCCCACTTTTCACAACAAGTTGGAGCCTAGAATTGATCGACTCAAGTGACTTTTTGGTCTTCTTTGTGGCCACCATCTTCCTGCCTTAGGTGTGGACTGGCCCCAGTCTAGAACATACAGAGGACAGGACAGGAAGTGTAGGATTGGAGCTCCAAATGGTAACTTGCTGGGCTCCCCGCTGCCTAAACCTCAGCCCTGCAGAGCCCACCACCAAGCTTGGCTTAATTATTCTTAACGGTAACTTGGCACCTCTTCTAAAAATAAGTCATTTGATGGGGCACCTGGGTGGCTCAGTAGGTTAAGCGTCCAACTTCCGCTCAGGTCCTGATCTCATGGTTTGTGGGCTTGAGCCCTGCGTTGGACTCTGTGCTGACAGCTGAGAGCTTGGAGCCTATTTCGGATTCTGTGTCTCCCTTTCTCTCTGCTCTTCCCCCTACTCATGAGCAGTTTCTGTCTCAATAATAAACATTAAAAATTTTTTTAAAAAGACATTTGTTTTCTAGCATGAATTTCAAAGCATCTCAGTAAAAAATTGGAATGTATAGAAAAGCAAAAGGAAGAAAATGAAGCTATCTGCAGTCTAACGTTTGGGAATAGCTACTGTGGTACATTTTTCTTTCAGTCTTTTTAAGTGCTCCTGTCAAAATATAAATTTTATGTAGTTCATACAGATCTTGTTTCCCAAATGAAACATAATGTGAATTTTTAAAAGTGGCAAAATATTCTTCACAAAGTCTATTAAAACTTTTTTTAATGTTTATTTTTGAGAGAGAGAGACAGAGCACGAGTAGGGAAGGGGCAGACAGAGGGGGAGACACAGAATCCGAAGCAGGCTCCGGGCTCTGAGCTGTCAGTACAGAGCCCAGTGTGGGGCTTGAACACACAAACTGTGAGATCATGACCTGAGCTGAAGTCAGACGCTTAACCAACTGAGCCACCCAGGTGCCCCTGGGATTGTTTTCTTAATTTCACTTTCTGCTGCTTCATTATTATAGGAATGCAACAGATTTCTATACATTGACTTTGTATCCTGCAACTTTATTGAATTCATTTGTCAGTTCTAGTAGCTTATTGGTGGAGTCTTTAGGGTTTTTTAAATACAGTATCATGTGAAAGTTTTACTTATCAATTTGGATGTTTATCTCTTTTTGTTGTCTCATTGCAGTGGCTAAGACATCCAGTATTATGTTGAATAAAAGTAGTGAGTGCACACTTCCCAGTCTTGTTCCTAACCTTCGAGGTAAAGCTCTGTTTTTCTTCATGGTTAGCTGTGAGTTTTTCATTTAAGGCCTTTATTATGTTGAGGTATGTTCTCTCTAAACCAGCTTTGTTGAGGGTTTTAATCATGAATGGATGTTGTATTTTGTCAGATGCTTTTTCTATAACTACCAAAAGGATCATATGGTTTTTATCCTTTCTCTTACTGATGGGATGTGTGATATTGATTGACTTGTGAATATCGAATTGCCCTTACATGCTGGAAATAAATCCCACTTGATTGTGGTGAGTGATTTTTTTTTTCAATGTATTGTCAGATTCAGTTTGCTAGTATTTTGTTGAGGGTTTTTGCATCTGTGTTCATCAGAGATATTGGCCTGCAGTTGTCTGTGTGGCTGGCTGTGGTGTCTGTGTCTGGTTTTGGTATCAGGGTATTACTGGCCTTATTGAATGTATTTGGAAGTGTTTTTTTCCTCTTCTATTTTTCGGAATAGTTTGAGAAGAATAGGTTTCACTTCTTGTTTAAATATTTAGTAGAATTCATCTGTGAAGACACCTGCTCCTGGACTTTTGTTTGTTGGGAGTTTTTTGATTACTGATTCACTTCATTGCTAGTAATTGGTCTGTTCAAATTTTCTGTTTCTTGCTGTTTGTTTTAGTAGGCGGTATGTTTCTAGGAATTTGTCTGTTTCTTCTAGGTTGTCCAATTTGTTGGCATATAGTTTTTTATGATCCCTTAAAATTGCTTGTATTTCTTAGGTGGCTGTTATTACTTCGTTCTCATTTGTGATTTTATTTGGCTCTTTCTTTTGATGACACTGGCTAGGGGTTTATCCATTTTGTTGATCTTTTCAAAGAACTAGTCCCTGGTTTCATTGGGCTGTTGTATTTTTAATTTCTATATCCTTTATTTCAGTTTTAATCTTCGTTATTTCCTTCTGTCTACTGCTTTTGTGCTTTGTTCTTTTTCTGCCTTCTTTTGGTGTAAGGTTAAGAGATTTTTTTCTTCTTGAGGTAGGCCTATCATACAATAAAATTCCTTGTAAAACAGCTTTTTCTGTATCCCAGAGATTTTGGACTCTTGTGTTTTCATTTGTCTCCATATATTTTTTGATTCCACTTTGATTTCTTGGTTGACCTATTCATTGTTTAGTATGTTTAATATTTGTGCTATTTGTGTATTTGTGCTCTTTCCAGATTTTTTCTTGTGGTTGATTTATAGTTTTATACTATCGTGATCAGAAAAGATGCATAGTAGGACTTCAGTCTCTTCAAATTTGTTGAGACACACTTTGTGGTCTAACTTGTGATCTTGTCTGGAGAATGTGGGTTTTGGGTTTTTTTTTTTAATGTTTGTTTTTGAGGGAGTGAGCGAGCAAGTGCACGGGAGAGGCAAAGAGAGGACACAGAATCCCAAGCAGGCCCCACATGGCCAGTGCAGAGCCCGATGCAGGGCTTGAACCTACAAAGTCATGGGATCATGACCTAAGCTGAAGCCAAGACTAGGATGCTTAACTGACTGAACTACACAGGCACCCCTAATGTTTATTTTTGAGAGGGAGAAACAGAGACAGAGGATCTGAAGTGGGCTCTGTGCTAATAGCAGAGATCCCAATGTGGGGCTTGACCTCACGAAACACAAGATCATGACCTGAGCCAAAGTGGGATACTTAACCAACTGAACCACCCAGGTGCCCCTATCCCTTCACTTCCATCTGTCTCTGTCTTTAGGTCTGAAATTATAGATGGGTCTTGTTTTTATATCTGTTCCATCATCATTGGTTTTGAGTAGAGAGCATTTAGTCCATTTACAGAGGAATGGGCACTATCACGTAGCTCTTCTGGAAAGCAGATTCTCCTCATTCTCAGGATTTTTGTGTTGTTGCTCTTTGGGCTTTTTCTGTGTGGCTGAAGTCTCTGCTTGATTAGCTTATTGGCAAGCTAATAGTTGGACATGGATTTCCTTAGATGCCTAGAGCCAAAGTCTCCCAGTCGTTGCAAAAGGTCTCTAAGTGTGTATTGGGCATGCCTTCAGCATTCAGCCAGATGTTTAGAACTCTGTTTTCCCTTAAACCTGGAGGCTCTGCTCAAGCAGACTGTAGCTCGAAGTGAGAGCTTAGGGCCTTCTTAGTGCTTTCCTGAGCACGTGCATGGTACTGGCCTTGCCCACCACCTCCTGCATCTGCATGGACTTCTAGAGTCCCAGGAATAAGTCAGAGCATTTCAGAGCTCCATAGAGATGTCCTATTCCTTAGTTTTTTCTTTTACCCCAGAACTTTTTGGTCATCCTGTTGTGTTTTTTGAACACCAGCTCCTTTCTGCTACTTCCAGTGGTTGCTGGGCTACTTGCGATTGTGGGCTGTTGGTTTTCATGGCCCCCGTAGGTGTGGGATGGGAATAGGGCGAGTTACAGTGCCACAAGGCTCATTGTTCTTGCCAGGAGTCAGCCGGTTGTTTCTTGAGAAGTTTCCCAATTGCTTAAATTTTGGATTAGTTGCCAGAGTTCTAGTTGACTGACAGTTTTTGCCAGTGTTCTCATACCTTTTATAGAGAGGTTTTCGAGGTCCTTACTCTGTTATTTTTACTGATATCACCCATATCTTCTTAAATTTAGATTTTTAAGCTGAAAATTTTGTCAAGTGTGTTTGAAGAGGTCTATTTATAAATAACATTGATGTAGATCTTCCAATAGCCAAATATTTTATTGAGGAATGAGATGCTGGAGGGGAAAAAAAGCACTGAGGGAATGATGAATTTAATTTATATCCTAATTCTGTAAGTGGTCTGACTAGGAGGTCTGTGTATTAAATAAAGTAGAAATAAATAGCCATATTTCTCATGATTAAGAAAAAATCGGAAATGTTATCAAGAATTGAGGTGGTAACATGGCCTCTGGCCATGTTAAACATGGAGGAATATTTTGCTCTGGAAAATTCAACCTCCCCAGCTTCTTTTTATTTTCCAACAAATTGCTTCACACGTTAGAACAAAATCTCTCATATATGGTCTCTTTTTAAGACTCTGAGCTTTTGGGCATTTAATCTTAAAAAAGTGTACCAGGTCATCTGGCTGGTAGACAATTAAAGGCAGAACTGCACTGTCTACCCTGTAAAGCAACGATCAGCTCTGAGCCTTTTGCTGCCCTGACATTCTTGATGAATGATTTTCTCACGTGGGAAATGCGCTCATGTGGAAGTCCTGTGCTGTGATTATTTGTAATCATCAGGACAGTTTAACTGCCCCTCTGTAGTGGGGGCTCTTTGTGACCTACTGCAGAGACGCATTCAGACTGTAATGCCATTCTCTTAGGTCCCAGAATTCATAACTATGTATATATTTAATTTCAGCACTTTGGGCTCAGAAGGCGTCTAGAAGAGGACATCTCAAAAACTCATTCTCACCAAGAAGACAACCTGGGAAATATTTGGTAAGTTTTCGCTTATTTTGATATACGGAAGTTTGTCACAAGAAACTCTAGTCTTGTCATGGAGTCTAAAATTCAGCTCCGTCTTTTTGTACTTACTATTTGAGAACAAAGACCAGTTTCTGGTGAAGCATGGCCCTTTGTATACGCAGAGGTGGAAAGGGGAATTCTTGTTTTCCATGCTTGAGCAGCAAGAACAGTAATAGTTCCTGTCGATGGTTTTCATTTCTGTTCCTTTTAAAGCTTAATTAGAATGACTGGTCTATCATAGAGATTACAGTATTTGCTAGTAAACCAGTTATTCATATGTTCCTTCTGAAATGATAAGAGTAATGAAAATGCATGAGACTTTTCTGGAATGAGTCATTCAAGCATCATTTTTGATGATGGGCACTGAACTAGAAAAGTGAACACTTACACAAGTTGAATACACTGGAATGAAAGAGGACAGATTTCCCATCAGGGGATGATGTCCTCCTAGCATCATCAGGGAGAGTTACTGCTGCAAATGAGTGGTCCCCAGATTCACTGGGGGTGGGGAGGAAACGCTAACCTTGTATGTACAGCTGACAAGTTAGACTCTACTAATAAGGAAAACTAGGTAGCAGTGACACCCTTACTTGATTTGTAAGTCAAACACTTCCCTGTGTTATATTGAGCCCAAGTATTTTGAGGAAAGAAAATTATTTATGCCACAGGATAGCCAAGACATTCTGATGGGAACAAGGAGTCCTGTCCCCTTAATGGTCCTAGGTGGACTAAGAATCAAATTGACCAGAGAAAATCTAATTTAATAATGTACCTACCCAGACCTGGAAATTCCAGAGACAGGCAAAATGAGGTACATAGGTCATTCTGAAAGGAGAAAAGGGTAGGAGTCTGGGATTTCAGAGGAAAGGATTGCACCTCACAAGAGCAGTTTGGTAATTAGATGTTGGCCCTGCCATATTGCAGGCTCGCTCAGATAAAATTCATCTCTGCTGATCACCCTTGTTCTGGGAAGACTGCCAGTTTAGACTCATATGTAGTTAAGGGAGGAGCAAAGATTTCTCTTGAGCCTGCAGGGTTTTATCTGGCCTAAAAGGTTATTCAGACTGAACGCAAAGTAGTTCAGCTTGGGACAGCCTGCCAGGGTTCTGTTACCTCCTCTGGTCGCAGATACACCTAGGTAAAAGCCCCATTAGTGTAACTAAGCCAGAGAAACAAAGAGGCCACATTGAAAATGGTAGGAAGGGTGGAGATGCAGGCAGGAACCAAACAGAAGGGATAGCACAAGCATGGAGCAGTCCCCGTGCGAGGCACTCCAGCCACAGGGGTACCTGCACTGGGAAGACAAGTCCTCATTTGGCTTTAAAAACCAGAGAGACTTAACTTCTTCAGTGTTTAACAATCAGTGGAGCTTAACATCAGGAACTTTAAAAAAAAAAAAATCAGTGGAACTCGAAGAGCTGGAGAGCAATAGAAACTGAGTTTCCACCCTTAAAGAGACAGCATAATAACCCAGCAGCAGTTTGAAAAAAGCCTGAGGTATGTGGGAAGGAGTTCTATTCACTAACCTCAGAACTGGTGGTGGAGGGGGAAGGATCTTTAGGAGACTTAAAGAACAAAAGAGCTGACAGGGTCTTCTCTCCCCGCGCCCCCCACCCAGGCTAGATGCCTTTAGGAACCAGTGGGGAACAGTCAGCACCTAGCTTGCCTCACTCCACAGCAGTTTCTCCACAGCGGATCCACAGGGTCTCACTGCACAAGCAGCCTCAGCAGGGGCCAGTACCACTCCAGAGAGACTCTTGCCCTGGGGAGAGAAGATAACCACACACAGCAGTTCAGCGGCAGCCCCAGCAGGGGGCGGGGGGCTGACCTCCAATCTGACTGCCCTCCCAACCAACAGAACCCTCACAGCGAGCAGCACAAAGAGAACCCAGCAGAAGACTGGGGTAGACATTGGCTCTGATTGCTGACCCTGCCCACCACTGAAAGCCTTGTGGGGACAACATAGGGAGAGCCCGGTAGTTCAGTGTAACCACAGTTCCATTAAATGGGCTGAAGGCAAGGATCCAGTCTAACCCAGCCCCAAGCCCAGAGTGGCACAGAGACCAAACCCTGCTCACCCTGGGCACAGAGGGCCGTTGCAGCCAGCTGGACTGGGGACACATGCAACACATGTAGGAGACGCCTCTGAGGCCGCAGGCTCTAGTGAAGAGGAGACACGGCACTACGGGGCGTTTCAGGATCATAAGGCCGCTACTCTCAAGATCAGGAGACAGAGCTGACTTTCCTAATACATAGAAGCAGAACTAGATGAAAGGAGCAGATAGGAATTATGTCCCAAATGAAACACCAGGAAAAAAAACAGAATTCAAGGTGACTGTCTGAAGATCTGTTAGGCCTCCATCAAAGGTAGAAAAATCTTGAAATTAAAAATACCCTAGAGTGAATAAATAGTAGACTGGAGGAATCAGAGGAACAGATAAGCAAGCTAGGAAGACAGTAATGGCGAGCAACCAAGTGAACAGGAAAAAGAAAAATAATGAGAATAGGCTAAGAGAACCCAGCAGCATCCTCAAGTGTAATAACAGTCACAGCATGTTAGAGATCACCCTAACCGGGAGAAAAGAAAAAAAATTAGAATAAGGACATTGTCTTCACAGTCTGCTAACCGCAATTTCTGCTTCTGTACGTGCCTTCTTGCTAAATCTGTTTCGCAGGACTGCATCAGGTAACCACTCCCCTTTTGACTGCGAAAGTTCTTGCTTCTGTAAAACTGCTTGCTCCCCCCTCCCCTTGTGCTGTGATTGTCTCTGATGAGGTTTGAAATGTCCAAAGAACTCTAAAACCAATAGGTTCCTGCCAAAAGTAGTGTGTGTGTGTGTGTGTGTAAAGATACTACTGGTTACAAGGTGATATGACCTGTAACTGGCTGACTCATAAATGACGTACTTGGTCTCGCAAAACTCTTAAAAACCCCATGCTCCAGCCTGGGGGTGCCCTCCCTGAGTACTTTCCACCACTCGGGAGGAGCTGTTTGGCCGAACTGAAATAAACTGCAATAAAGCTTCCAAAAATTCCCTCCCTGACTGTTGCCTGAGTGAGTTCGATCTCGTTGGGTTACAACATTTGGAGGCCCCAGCGAGATCAAATCGTGAGCTCCCCAGGTCTCAGCGGAGCAACTCTCTGGACCTCGACGGGAAATTAGGGGAAGACCTCGGAGAGACATTCCTCTGCCCCAGTTTCTCCCAGTCGACGTCCATTCATCCTCCACTGCCAAAATTTTTAATTGGCTGTGAGTTTCTCTGGAGGGCCCGGGTAAGTTCCCTTTTATCTGAGTCAGAGAGAGCTCTAGAAAGAGGATTTTAGATCCGCTGGACACAGCATTAGGGGTCTGCCCCCAAAACTGAACGGGACACCCATTCAGTTTCCTCGGTTGTAACTGACAAGTGTCATTCCGTTTTGTCTGTCTGTCCTTGTCTGTGCCAGCTAGTTCCTTTTCATGTATGGTGCAAGGAAGTTCCAAATCCCAGACTCCCCTCCAACGTCTCCTGACCCAGAAGAGGGATACTCAGGACAGTTAACCTGGGCTAGACTCCCACAGGGATTTAAAAACTCACCCAGATTGTTTGACAAGGCCCTCAGCCGGGACCTCCTGTTCTAGCAGGAAAACCACCCTTCTGTTACCTTACTCCAGCATGGGGATGACCTCCTCTTAGCTGGTGCTTCCAAGGAGGAATCCATAAAGGGCACCGAAGATCTCTTACAGGAGCTGGGATGCCTTGGATACTGTGTCTCTGCCAAAAAGGCCCAGCTCTGCACCCAAACGGCCACATACCTGGGGTATGAACTAAGAGAAGGTAAGAGGTTCCTGTCGGCCAGTTGCATCGAGGCCACCTGAAAGATCCCCACCCTGATAACCAAATGCCACCTATGAAAATTCTTGGGAGCAGTCAGATACTGTTGTCTCTGGATTCTAGGGTTTGCAGAGATTGCAAAGCCCCTGTACAGCTGCGCTGGGGGAAAGGGCACAGACCTGGTCTGGATGGATGTTGAGCAAAAAGCTTTTGAGAAGCTTAAATAGGCCGTTACTTCGGCCTCGTCCCTGGCCCTGCCAGACCCCACCAAACCGTTCCAGTTATTCGTCACAGAGACTAGGGGCATAGCCAAGGGAGTCTTAACCCAAACTTTGGGTCCTTGGAAAAGGCCGATAGCCTAGTTTCCAAAAAGGTTAGACCCCGTGGCAGCCGGAAAGCGAAACTGCATGAGGGCAGTAGCCGCTACAGCCTTGTTGGTTAAGGAAGCAGCCAGACTGACTCTGGGACAGCACTTGCAGGTCATAGGGGGGCATACGACAGAGGCTCTACTCAGAAGCCCCCTGGATCGTTGGATCTCAAATGCTTGAATCACCCAGTTCCAGATCCTTCTATTAGATCCCCCTCGTGTCCAGTTTTTAAAAATTGCTATCTTAAACCTGGCCACTTTATTGCCGGAGGATGACCTACAGGAGCCTCTACATGAGTGTTCAGAAATTCTAGAGACTCCAGCTAACTTGAGAGCTCACCTGAGGCAGCTCTGGAACTCTTCACAGATAGAAGTAGTTTCCTCGATCAGGGGACCCAAAGGGCCAGAGCAGCAGTGACCACCCAGACAGAGGTCATCTGGGTACAAGCCCTCAACCAAGGTATGTCGGCACAGCTGGCAAAATTAATTGCGTTAACCCAAGCCTTAAGATGGGCAAAAGGTAAATCTGTCAATATATACACTGACAGTAGATATGCCTTTGCCACCACCCATGTCCCCAGGGCTCTATACCAAGAGCGTGGTCTCCTCACTTCAGGAGGAAAGGACATTAAAAACAAAGAAGAGATCCAGGCACTCCTAGAGGCCATATAGCTACCAAAGCAGGTTGCAATCATCCACAGGTTGCATCCCAACTCCTGTAAGACATCAAAAAGATGACACCCCAATCATCCTTGGAAATACTTTGGCGGACCAGACTGCCCGAAAAGCTGCCTTAAGACCAGCAAGGCCCTTAGAAATCTTACCGGTGCTACCATATCGACAGCTCCCCCAGGACCCTAAATATAACAGCCAAGAAAAATCCGTAAAGGAAAAATTAAACTGTACTGAGGGGCCACAGGCTGGTTAATCCTCCCAGATAATAGAAGGCTACTTCCTGAGGTACTAGGAAGCTCCCTTATCAATCAAGTACATCAAGGAACTCATCTGGGAGGCACCAAAATGTCCCAGCTAATATCCAGACATTCCTACGTCCCGCACCTTGACCCGCTAACAAACTCAGAACTTTCTAAATGCATAACCTGTATTAGAGTCAATGGGGGAAAAAACTCACAATCTAAAATGGGAATTTGACACCGTGGCAC
The DNA here is from genome assembly GCA_004023845.1 of Helogale parvula. Lineage (NCBI taxonomy): Eukaryota > Metazoa > Chordata > Mammalia > Carnivora > Herpestidae > Helogale > Helogale parvula. The sequence continues at coordinate 138,897 of PJEM01003864.1, read as the reverse complement.
ACTCCCTGGAGAACACTGGGAATTGGACTTTACTGAAACCAAGCCAAGCAAATTCGGCTACAGATACCTGTTGGTCTTTGTAGACACCTACTCTGGATGGACCGAAGTGTTCCCCACATAAAGGGGAAACCACCAAGACCACAGCTCGCTTTCTTGTAACTGAGATCATTCCTCGATTCGGCCTACCCCTAGCAGTGGGGTCCAACAATGGCCCGGCATTTACTGCCAACCTCTCTAAATTAATAGCCACAAGTTTAGGAGTTAACTGGAAATTATATTGCATACATAGGCCGCAAAGCTCAGGGCAAGTAGAAAGAATGAATAGGACTTTAAAGGAAACCTTAACCAAGCTACATCTGGAGACTGGCAAAAGCTGGGTAAGTGTCCTCCCCTTTGCTTTGCTGCGGGTCCAGTGCACCCCCAACATAAAAGGGTTGACTCCTTATGAAATTATGTTCGGGAGGCCACCCCCAGTCCTGCCACAGGTCGGGGACGACCTCCTAGCAGAGATTAATGACCAGTCCCTTCTCAAATCTTTACAGGCACTTCAGAAACTTAGGAAAATAACTAAAGATTTAATCCAGGAGGAAAGACACCAACCAGAGAAATCCGACATCCCATACTTCGAGACTTCATCTCACCAACTAGAGCCTGGTGACTGGACCTTTGTCAGAAGACATCAACCCTCCTCCCTCGAGCCTCGCTGGGATGAGCCATATCCAGTGATCCTGACAACTCCCATGGCCATTAAGGTAGCAGGAAAAAAAGGTACTGGATACATCGTACCCAAGTAAAAAAGGCCTCTCCCTGAGCAAACACCAGAAAAATGGACGCTATCCAGAACAGAGGACCCCCTAAAATTCAAATTCTTGTGGGCATCCTCCTAAGCTTATACGCTTCACAGATTGCCGGTGGACCTTTAATAAAAAACAGATGGGTCCTCCTCAGAACAGCTGATGGAGGAACTGTAGCCACTAATGATACATTTGGGGAGCCCGAGTTCAATTTTGATCTGATTGACTTATGGGGTGACCCCGGCTCCGTACGGGCAGGTTTATACCTAGCAAGAGTAGGAAAAAACTAAGGAAAAGGGGTCTCCACTAAGTGCAGAAAAACAACTACGGAAAACCCACTCCTGTGGATGCCCTGGGGGGGGGTTGGGGGAGAACCAGATATTCAGCTTCATAGACATGCTACCCCCAGGCCGGAAGCTTGCCAATCACCTGGTAAATGTAACCCTGACCTTTCACGTTAAGACTTTCATCAGCTCATATTGGAAAACTGGCAAAACCTGGGACTCAGACTATATATGCCTGGATATGACCTGAGCACTCTTTTTACTGTTCATAAAAGGGACCTGCCTGTCTCTCACAACCCAATTGGACCAAACCCTGTATTGAACCCGGCACAAGAAGTCAAGCCAGTTTTCCCTACCGCCCCACCAAGGTCCACCCCCCTATACTTAAACCAAGCTGCTACCCCTGCTGCTGGTCAGACTGCACCAGCCCTCCCACGTAACTCCTGGGGCTGACAGCTCCATACTCAAGACTTAAGAGGGAAAAGACAGAATCTAAAATGCTTCTAACCCTGACCTGACTCAAGACTGTTGGCTCTCTTTAAATCCTGCATCTCCTTAGTATGTTGATTTAGCTACTAACCAGACAATTGGATCCAGCAGTGGAACTATCACCAACCTCACCCTCTCCGGAAACGACCAGAACCTGCAGGAATGCTTAACCAAGCATCGTTTGACTCTGGGGGACTTACAAGGAGGAGGAACCTGTTTCCGCTACGGCCCTCCTGAGGGAGGTCAATCCCCCTATCCGGACAATTGCGACCGGATGCCAACTTCCCTTAAAGACCCCTGAAGGTACCAAGTTTGCCTGTACCATGGTCTCACTGTATTACCCCCGGTGCTGGAACTCTGGGTTTGTGCATACTAACTTACCTTGTCCTCCAAGTATATTTCTACTCAGGGCCCGCAGGCTCTGACCATTTCTTTGCCCCTGAGAAACATTACAGATTACAAAAAGGAAACCCGGTTCTAGCTCCCATCCTGGTTGGGTTAGGAATAGCAGGGTCCACACTGTCAGGACAGGAGCTATCATAAAGGGTCAGCAGGACCTCCAGCCAGGACCTCCGGCGGCTCTCAGCTCCGTACTCAGGTGATGTCCATTTACTCCAGGATCAGATAGCCCACCTGGAACAGTCCTTAGACTCCTTGGCGGAAGGGGTCCTCCAAAACTGGAGAGGCCTTGGCCTCCTCTTCCTCCAACAAGGTGGTCTGTGTGCTGCGCTCGGAGAAGCATGCTGCTTCCATGCCAGCCACTCTGGTGTTGTTACAGAAGGTGTACACACCCTTAGAAACAGACTCGGAGAGAGAGAAGGCCAGAAAGCTGCCCGCCAAAATTGGTTTGAGAACTTGTTTAATTGGTCCCCTTGGTTAACCACACTCATAACAGCACTAGCTGGCCCCTTAATCCTTCTACTCCTTGGTTTAACCTGTGGGCCCCTCCTCAACCAGGTTACTCAGCTTCACCCGGGAAAGGATTCAGACAGTCAAATTTACGGTGTTAAGCACCCCATATCGGAGACTACCCAGATCTCCCGAGGAGGCTGAGTCAAGGATTTGATTCTTAGCTAAGACCAGTGGGGAATGTTAGAGATCACCCTAACCAGGAGAAAAGAAAAGAACAATAAGGACATTGTCTTCGCAGTCTGCTAACTGCAATTTCTGCTTCTGTACACGCTGGCTTGCTAAATCTGTTTCCGCAGGACTCTGTCAGGTAACCACTCCCCTTTTTACTGCGGAAGTTCTTGCTTCTGTAAAACTGCTTGCTCCCCCCTCCCCTTGTGCTGTGATTGGTCATTTCAAACCTCATCGGAGACAAAGAACTCTAAAACCAATAGGTTCCTGCCAAAAGTAGTGTGTATGTGTGTAAAGATACTGCTGGTTACTATAAGATGCTAGGACCTGTAACAGGCTGACTCATAAATGACGTACTTGGTCTCGCAGAACTCTTAAAAACCCCATGCTCCAGCCTGGCGGCGCGCTCCCTGAGTACTTTCCACCACTCAGGAGGAGCCGTTTGGCCGAACTGAAATAAATTGCAATAAAGCTCCCGAAAATTCCCTCCCTGTTGCCTGAGTGAGTTTGATCTTGTTGGGTTACAACAAGTTTAGGGATCCCAGAAGGAGAAGAGAGGGAAAAAACGGGCAATAATTTTGAATAAGTATCTGAAAACTTCCCTAAACTGAAGAAGGAATCAGAAATCTAGATCTAGGAGGCACAGAGAGCCACCAGATATCAACCCAAGGAGGTCCACATCAAGACAACTAATTAAAATGGCAAAAAAAAAAAAAAAGTAGTGACAATTTTAAAAGCAGCAGAACAATACATACAAGGGAAATAAAGGGGTACCTGTGTGGTTCAGCTGGGGGTGCATCTAACTCTTCATCCAAGATGTTGATCTCAGGGTTGTTAGTTCAAGTCTCCCACTGAGTGTGGAACCTGCACGCGCATACACACAGGAAGCTCCATAAAGCTGTCAGATTTTTCAGCAGAAACTTTGCAGGTCAGAAGGGAGTGGCAGGATATATTCAAGGTGCTGAAAGAAAAAAAACCTGCAGTCAAGAATACTCTAGTCAGCAAAGCTATCATTCAGAAGAAAAGGAAAGATAGAGTTTCTCAAATAAAAGCTACAGGAGTTTATGACTGCTAAATCAGCCCTACAGGAAACACTAAAGGGAATTCTTTGAGTAGAAAGGCAGGCCCTAGGCCTTTTCTTAGGAAAGGAAAAGATTTCTCAGGTACATGCAGATATAGAAGTAGATTAATCCCTTAAAACCAATACAGAGGTTAAAGCACAAAAACATTAAAATCAATTAGATCTATAAAAAAAGCCAAGGGATTCACAAAGTATGTAAAGTGTGACACACGTAAAGCATGGGGGGGGGGAGTGGATAAAAGGAGTAAAAATGTAGTGCTTGTAGAATGGGTTCAAACGTAACAACCAACCTAACAGACTGCTATGTGCACAGGGTGTTGTATATAAACCTAATGGTAACACACAGTTCAAAAACCTGTAATAGATGTGTGTGGATTTTTTTTTTTTTTTCAGATTATGAAAGAGGCATCAAACCACCACCAGAGAGCAAGAGAAGAAAGGAATGGAGAAGAACTGCAAAACAAATAACAAAACAGCAATTAGTACATACCTATCAGTGATTACTTTGATTGCAAATGGATTAATTACTCCAATCAGAAGACATAGGGTGACTGAATGGATAACAAAAGCCCATCTATATGCTATCTATGAGACTCCTTTCCAATCTAAAAGCGCAGATTGAAAGAGATGGAAAAGAATTTATGATGCAGATGGAAGTGAAAAGAACACTAGGGTAGCAATATTTAGACAAAATAGACTTTAAAACAAAGACTGTAACAAGAGACAAAGGAGGACACGATATAATAAGAGGAACAATCCAACAAGAAGATATAAAATTGTAAACATTTATGCACCCAACATGGAAGTACCTGCTGGAAGCCACTTCTGAACTGTACCTTATGAAGGAAATTATAGCAATTTCTTCTTTTGTGTTTATGGGAGCAAATATTACATTTCCTGAGAAAGCTGTTCTTCCCCTCAAGAAAACAGGCTATTGAACCCTGCTCACAAAGGACTAACCTTTGCTTTTGCTATTTTAAAAACATTCGCTTGTATTTGAATGCTGAGGGCACCTTCCTTCCCCATATGATAAGCATCTAAATCACCTACATTAATCACTATGGATAAAGATTATGCATGAGTCTTCTACCAATCTATGTTCCAGGGAAATTTTTACATACCAATGAATTTGTCATCAGGAATCATTGTCTAAGGCAATTGCCACTCCTGTTTTGTACCCCATACATTTTTTTTCAATAAAAAAGGCTGACTCTCTGGTCAGTGCAGAGATGCCTGCCTGGTGATCAGAAAGAAGCTGAGGCTCTCTCACTCCCTTTTGCCAACACTGTCCATCCTTCAGGGACCCCTGGACCTGCTGGCGCTAGACTCCAGCAAGTACCCAAATCCATAAGGCAACTATTAACAGACATAAGAAAGAAATCAATAGTAATACAGTAATATTAGGGGACTCTAACACCCTACTTACATTAACAGATCATCCAGACAGGAAAATCAGCAAGGTAGTAGTAGCTCTTAATGATTAGACCAGATAGATTCAGAACATTCCATCTTAAAATGGTGGGATACACATTTTTTAAGTGCACACAGAACATTTTCCAGAATATATCACATTAGGCCACAAGTATCCATAAATTCAAGAAGAATTGTGCCATCTTTTCTAGCCACAAGGGTATCAAACCAGAAATCAATTACAAGAGAAAACCTGGAAGGAACACAAATATATGGAGGTTAAATGACATGTTACTAAACTCTGAATGGGTCAGCCAAGAAATCAAAAATGCACGGAGACAAATGAAAACACAACAGTCTAAAATCTTTGGGATGTAGCAAAAGAGGGAAGATTATAGCAATTCAGGCCTACCCTCAAGAAGCAAGAAACATCTCAACCTAATCTTAAGCCTAAAAGGAGCAAAAAGAGCAAAGTCCCAGTCCAGTGGAAAGACGAAAATAAAGGTAGAAAATAGAGCAGAAATGAAATAGACTTAAACAATAGAACAGATCAACAAAATCAGGAACTTTTTCTTTGGAAAGATCAACAAAATTGATACAGCTTCATTTAAAAAACAAAAACAAAGGACTCAAATTCAGAAACAAAGGGAGTAACTATTAATACCACAGAAATACAAAAGATTTTAAGTATCATGAAAAACTGTATGGCAAATTGGACAACTTAGAACAATTAGATAAATTCCTAGAAACAGAACCTCTCAAAACTGAAACAGGAATAGAACATTTACTGACAGTGAAGGAATCAGTAAACAAAAAGCTCCCAAAAGTCCAGGACCGAATGTCTTCTCTCAGGTGAATTCTCCCAAACATTTAAAGAAGAGTTAATACCCTATTCTTCTGAAACTGTTCCAAAAAATAGAAGAGGAAGGATAAATTCCGAATTGATTCTATAAAGCCAGCTTTATTCTGATAGTAAACCTGGTGAAGACACCACAGGAAAAGAGCTATAGGCCAGTATCTCTGATGAACCTAAATACAAAAACCCTCAACCAACTAGTAGCAACCCAAATCCAATAATACATTTAAAAAAGTCACTACAATCAAGTAGGATTTATTCCAGAGATTGGTATGTGAATAATGGACCACATTCCATGTGATATCAACAAGAGAAAAGATAAAAGCCATGTAATTGTTTCAGTATATGTAGAAAAAGCATCTGACAAAGTAACTATATCCATAAAAAAAAAATCCAAGGTTTAGAGGGAATATACCTCAACATAATAAAGGTCATTTATGGAAAAACCCACAGCTAACATCCTGCCCACTGGTGACAAAGTTTTTCCACTAAGAAAGAAGGATGTCCATTCTCACCACTTTTATTCAACTTTGTACTGAAAGTCCTAGCCACAGCATTCAGACAAGAAAATCAAAGCATGAAAGTAAAACTTTCACTAGCTGCAGAAGACATGATACTATTTATAGAAAATTCTAAAAAATTCACCAGCAAACTGCTAGAACTGATAATTTGACCAGGTCACAGGATACAAAAATCAATACACAGAAATCTGTTGCAATTCTGTACACTAATAATTAACCAGAATAAAAAAGAAAATGATCTTGTTTTCTGTTTACCAAAAATAGAATACATAGTAATAAACTTAAGCAAAGTGCTGTACTCTGATAACTATAAAACATTTATGAAACAAATTGAAGAAAATACAAACAAAAGGAAATATATTCCATACTCCTGAATGGGGAGAATGGTGTTTAAGTGTCCATGATACCCATAGCAATGTGTACATTTAATACAATCCCTATCAAAATACCAACAGCATTTTCCATAGAACTAGAACAGATAATCCTAAAATTTGTACAGAACCACAAAAGACCCTGAGTAGGCAAAGCAGTTTTGGAAAAGAAAAACAAGACTGGAGGTATCAAATTCCAGCTTTCAAGATATACTACAAAGCTACAGTAATTGAAACAGTATGGTACTCACACAAAAATATAGATCAATAGAATAGCCCCCAAATGAACCCACAATTATATGATCAATTAATCTACAACAAAGAGCTGATACAGCTGATGCAACTCAACACCCAAGGAACAACTAATCCAATTCAAAAGTGGGTAGTAGACATGGACATTTCTCCAAAGATGACCTCCAGATGCCCAACAGACTTATTAAAAGATGCTCAAAAGAATATATCATGGGAAAAGTCTCTTCAATAAGTGATATTGGGAAAACTGGACCACTTTATTACACCATACACAAAACCCCAAGATGAATTAAGGATCTAAATGTGAGACCTGAAGCCATAAAAATCCTAGAAGGGAGCACAGGCAGTAATTTCTCTGCTGTCGGCTATAACAACATCTTTCTAGATAGGTCTCAGGCAAGGGAAGCAAAAACAAAAATACATTATTTGGATTACATTTTTAAAAAGCTTGGGGTGCCTGGGTGGCTCAGTCAGTTGAGCATCCAGCTTCAGCTCAGGTCATGATCTCGTGGTTTGTGGGTTCAAGCCCCACATTGGGCTCTCTGCTTACAGCTCAGAGCCTGGAACCTGTCTTCAGATTCTGTGTCTCCCTTTCTCTGACCCTCCCCTGCTCATACTCTGTGTCTCTCTCAAAAATGAATAAAAACATTAACAACAACAAAGAAAACCCAAAAAGCTTCTGCACAGTAAGGAAATAATCAACAAAACTAAAAGGTAATCTATTGAAAGACAAAAGATACTTGAAGTGACATATCCCATAAAGGATTAGTATCTAAAATATGTAAAAGAGCTGATACAGCTGATGCAACTCAACACCCAAGGAACAACTAATCCAATTCAAAAGTGGGTAGAAGACATGGACATTTCTCCAAAGATGACCTCCAGATGCCCAACAGACTTATTAAAAGATGCTCAAAAATCAGTCATCAGGGAATTACAAATCAAAACCACAGTGAGATAGCATCATACCTGTAAGAATGGCTAAAATCAACAATACAAGAAACACCAAGTGTTGGCAAGGATCTGGAGAAAAAGGAGCCCTCTTGTACTATTGGTGGGAATGCAACTGGTGCAGCCACAGTGCATAACAGTATGAAAATTATTCAAAACAATTAAAAATAGTAGTGGAATTACTAGATTATATGGTAATTCTGAGTCTTTACCCACAGAAAACTAAAACACTACACTGAAAAGATAAAGCAATCCAAGTGCCCATCAACTATCGAGAACAAATGGATGGTTACCAGAGGGGAGATGAGGGAGTGAAATAGGTGATGGGGATTAGGAGTCCACTTACTATGATGAGCACTGAGTAATATATAGAATTTTTGAATCGTATTGTATACTTGAAATAGTATGTTAATTACATTTGGATTTAAAATAAAAAAAGATACTTTTAAAAATGAGCTGGTAAGTGGTTTTTTTTTTATAATAGTTTATTATCAAATGGTTTCCATATAACACCCAGTGCTTCTCCCCACAGGTGCCCCCCACCATGACCATCAGCCCCCCTCCCCCTCCCCCTTCAGTCCATGGTTCGTTTTCAGTATTCAGTAGTTTCCCTTGTTCTGTGTCCCTCACTCTCCTTTGCTCTCTTTCCCCCTTCCTCTCCCCATGGTCCCCTGCCAGGTGTCTCCTGTTAGACCTATGAATGCAAACATTTGGTATCTATCCTTCTCTGCCTGACTTATTTCGCTTAGCATGACACCCTCGAGGTCCATCCACTTTCCTACAAATGGCCATATTTCATTCTTCCTCATTGCCATGTAGTACTCCATTGTATAGATATACCACATCTTCTTGATCCACTCATCAGGTGATGGACATTTGGGCTCTTTCCATGATTTGGCTATTGTAGAAAGTGCCGCTATGAACATTGGGGTACATGTGCTCCTATGCATCAGCACTTCTGTATCCCCTGGGTAAATCCGTAGCAGTGGTATTGCTGGGTCATCTCATAAATTAGTCGCTTGGTCCTGAGTAGTCATCAAACTCCTTTCAGGAGGCATTAAGCAGGTGTATTCTGGTTCAAGTAATCAGGCGTTAAACGCAAGGCATTTCTGTTTTCTATCTATGAGGTCCCATGGTGGTTTCTCTGAAGTTTGCACTGAGTCATTTCTCCTTAGTTCACAGGGCTTCAGGACAAAGGACAGTTTTAGTTCTCAAATGATTTGAAGTCAGAAAGGTGGGAGAAAAATAAAAATGTTAGCTTGGAGAGTTGTAGCCAGACATTGGACAATATTAGAAGAAATCAGGATCTAGTCCAGTTTACAATGAGTAGCATTAAAATCTCATATCTACAAAGATGTGTTATCGAAGTATTTTCGCTCTCTAACCACCTCCCCCCCCCCCTTTTTTTTTTTTTTTTTTTACACAAAAGCCAAGTTAACACTAGTTTGCAAAATAAGTCTAGTTTCAAACAAACAAACAGGGGTGCCTGGCTGGGTGAGTCAGTAAATCATATGACTTTTTTTTTTTTAAGTTCATTTATTTGAGGGGCAGAGAGGGAGGGAAAGGGAGAATCCCAAGGAGGCTCCATGCTTGGTACAGAGCCTCAAGCCACAATTGATCTCACTACTGTGAGATCATGACCTGAGCCGGTATCAATAGTCAGATGCTTAACTGACAGAGCCACCCTGGCAAGCTGAGCATATGTCTCTTGCTCTCAAGGTCATGTGTTTCTATGCCTAATGGGGCTCAGATTACTTGAAAATAAAATCTTAATGACAGCAGCAACAACAGCAACCTTGGTCTAAATGCTTACATAAATGTAGTAAGAATAGTGTTTAACCATACAGACTTTTTTAACCCTGCTTTGCTGGAACTCTTCATAAGGAATCTCTAGACTGAACTTTTAATGGCATCTCATGGCTAGAAGCCAAGCTAAATACTTCCCATCAGAATTTGCCTACAATACGTGTGGATTTGAGTGAATTCACCTCTTAGAGGACCCTCAAATATCCTGAGGTTTCTGCACCTGCCAGGAGGGGACGTTCTTTATTCACCTGGTTAAATTGCTGGGAACTCTGTAATGAAAGGTACCAGGCTAACATAGCCAAGGGGCCCCATTGGCTCCATAAATTTTAGTGTTTTAAAGCTATCTGGTGACATCTAAATCTACACGTATCTCTCTTAAATACGACATTCCAGCCAAAGCCTTTCCAACTTATATCCTGTCATAAGGAGAATATCCTTTTATTGAACTTATGCAAATAAATATATTGCCATAAAAATATAGGAATACTCACTTGAGAGTCTGAAGTTTTGAAGAGTTCAGTTAGGGAGAAAAGATCAGTGTTTCAATTTGTTCAAAGGTGTATTTTATCAAATTACAATAAGTCAGATAGCTTAAGAGAAACGGCTCACTTAGATCCGGAGGAAAGGATGGCTGGGAAGATGGCGGAGGAGGAGGACCCGAAGCTCTGTGGCTACATCTACATAACACCCGCAGCCACGTAAACACAAAAAATGTGTAGTCTGCCTGGGAGAGCAGACTCCACAACTAAATAGAGACGCCATATTTACGAGGGAACAGAGGGCAGAGTCGTGGGAGGGAGCTAAAAGGACCATGGGCCACCTACGGGAGGGAGGGACTCATGGCTGCAGCGGGTGGAGAGAGACTGTTACCCTGGCGGAGCCGACAAGGGGAAGACAAATTGTCATAACATTTGGCTTTTGAAAATCAGAAGGGCTGAATTTCATGAGTTCTTCCAACCAACATGACCTTAAGAATTGAGATTTTAAAAATGAGCAGGCTGTTCTGGAAGAGCCCAGAGGGCAATAGAAAGCCAAGTCTCCATCCTTAAGATGACAGTACAACAAACAGCGCTTGGAGATACAGCATAGAGACAGCAGTTTTGAAAATGCCTGGGACACTGGGGAGGGAAGTTCTTCAATTTGGAGCACGTCCCAAAGGATCAGAGATTACTGAGAGAGAATTCACCGGGATCAAAGGGGCTAGCAGGTGCTCTCCCCCTCCCCCGAGTACCAGCATAAACATGCAGCCACCTGTTGGAACCCAGAGCAGTGATGACACTACGTCGGTTGCTTATGCCAAGGCCTGCACCCTGCACTTTGGCAGATCTGCCCTTTCCAGTCACATTTGCCCCAGTCCCTGCGCTGTGGGTCCCTTCCCCCAGGACACTGGTGCGATCCTTGCCAACACCCTGATGTGTTTTGTGGGGCCTCAATCCTGGCAGCAGGCGCTGCAGAAGCTGGAGGCATACCTTGTTAAAACTGCATGCCACACCCATGCACGCTTCGCAGATCTGCCCAGGCTGGTCCTGGTCCTGGCTGTGGCAGTAGGTCTCATTTCACAAGCGGGACTAGCACACACTTTGCTAAAACTACACACTACACCCCAGCTGGGGACCAGACACAGCCCATAACAGGCAAAAAGCAGTTCTGCAGATTGGTGGACTAAAGGGAAAAGTGGCCAGGACATAACAGCAGGGCACAAACACAAAAGACAGCCACTAAAGTGCCCAATCCTGGGGAACAAGGGGCACTGCACCACAGGGCACTACAGACCTCTTCATAAAGCCCTTATTGCAAGAGCAGGAAACGTAGTGGACAGAGAAAGACACAGAGTTAGACAAGATAGGAGACAGAGGAATATTTCCCAAATGAAAGAACAGGACCAAGTGACAGCAAGAGGCAAAATGGACATAATACGCCTGAGAGAGAATTTAAATAATGATCAAAAAGATACTCACTGAACTCGAGAATATAGGCTATCAGTGAGACTTTTAAGGGAGATTACCAAAAAAAAAAAAAAAAAAGACTGGGGCACCTGGGTGGCTCTGTCACTTACGTGTCCAACTACTGCTCAGGTCATGGTCTTGTGTGCTGGAGTTCAGCTCCAGCAGGTCCAGGGGTCCCTGAAGGATGGATGGTGTTGGCGAAAAGGAGTGAGAGAGCCTCAAGTTTCTTTCTGATCATCAGGCAGGCATCTCTGCTCTGTTTTTATGTTTTTATTTATAGGTCAAGTGATAACATGACATCAGAAAATAGAAAATTTTTACAGTGACTAATTCTTTGTGATGTTTTAATCATTGAAAGTGGTGATATTAGAAAATAGAAATTTTTTATAGTGACTAGTTTTTTATGATAAGATGCTTTGATCATCAAGGTGTACAGAAACAAGTTTTATAGGAGTATTTTTGTAGAACCATCTCATTCATTCTTGGCATCAGTCCCCAAGATTAAGAAACTAACAAACCTATCTTATTTTGTAAGGGTTGGTTTTTTGCAAATAATTATGACTTTGTTTTTCATTAACAAGTTACAACCAAGTCATGTAACATACTTACAGTGAGACTGAGTAAATCTTATAACCAAGAATATAAAAGGATGTTTTTAGTAAAAAACAGGATAATATACATATTATTTAAATTAGTAAAACTAAGATTAAAACATAGGTTAAGTTGTGTATAGATAGAAGTTACTGTGATTGGCTCACAAACCACAAGAAAAAGAATGCTTGTTAGCAAATGGCTAGAGCAAGCTCTTGGATGCAGCACAATGGCGGCCGGTGTGTGTTGACCTTGGACCTGGCTTTCCCACATGCTTATCCATCCTCATAACTGAAGTCGCTACAAGGGAGGATATTTGTAGACTGTGGACCTTGGGAAGGGACCATGTTCTGACCTTGTCTTCTATTTTTTAATCTCCAACTTAGGCTCCTTTTCTCCGGGCCAGATTTAAATGCAATTTTTGTGTTTTTAACCCCTTCAAGTCTATGTTTTGCATCCATAAGGCTCATTAGAAGAGCCTTTTGTCAAACATTTATAGTGTTCTGGTCTATAATCTCTTCTGCAGGGACAGAAAAATGTTTTATCTCATGAGGTAACTGTGTGAGGAATACTGGTCTGATTTGGAACACTGTAAGGCCTAGTTAATGACAATAGGCTAAATTTCACATGAGCAGTAGTAGCAGACAGAGATACCAGTTTCGCCTCTCATGGCAGGAGCTGTGCAAACATCTGCCATTTCCTCGCCGTGACTGTGTCCTCCAGTAAGGCTGATGCGGCTCCCAGCACTTGCTGTTTATGAATTTGAGCCCTGATTGGGCTCTGTGCTGACAGCACAGCGCCTAGAGCCTGCTTCCGATTCTGTGTCTCCCTCTCTCTCTGCCCCTCCCCTGCTTGTTCTCTGTCTCTCTCAAAAATAAGCACTTATTTAAAAATGTAAAAGAAAAAACCAATCAGAGGTGAACACAATAAATTAAAAGCAATAGATGGAATAAATAGGGTAGAGGAAGCAGAGGAATGAATTAGTAATAGAAAGTCATAAAGCTGAACAGGTGAGAGGGGAAAAATCATGCAAATTGAGAACAGACTGAGGGCACTCAGTGACTCCATCAAGTGTAATGACACATTATAGGGAGCCCAGAAGGAGGAAAGAGACAAGGGGAAGGAGTCAGAAAATTTAATTGAAATCATAGCTAAAGCTTCCTTAGTCCAGGAAGGAAACAAATCCAGATCCAGGAGGCACAGAGATCACACAACAAAAATCAACCTAAGGAGGTCGACACCAACACATACCATAATTAAAATGGGAAAAAGTAGTGATAAAGAGAATTTTAAAAAAAATTTTACTGTTTATTTTCAAGAGAGACAGAGCATGAGTGTGGGAGGGGCAGAGACAGAAGGAGACACAGAATCTGAAGCAGGCTCTAGGCTCTGAGCTGTCAGCACAAGGCCTGATGCAGAGCTTGAACTCCCGAAACGAGATCATGACACGAGTTGGACACTTACCGCCTGAGCCCCTCAGGCGCTCTGATAAAGACAGAATTTTAAAAGCGGCAAGAGAAAAGAGGACTGTTACATAGAAGGGGGACCCCCTAAGGCTGTGAGCAGACTTCTCAGCAGAACACCTGCAGGCCAGAAGGGAGTGGTAGGCTGTATTCAAACTGTTGAGAGAAGAACAAAAACAAAAAACAAAAACAACCCTTCAGACAAGAATACCCAATAACACTAACATTCAGAATGGAAGGAGAAATAGTTACTCAGACAAGTAAAAAGTAAAGGAGTTCGTGACCACTAAACCAGCCCTACAAGAAAAGTTAAAGGGGACTCTTGGAGTGGACAGGAAAGACCACGAATAAGAACAAGAAAAGTAAGAAACACAAAAGCAGTACAAATAAGTATATGTGTAAAAATCAGTCAAGGAACTCACAAAATAAAAGGATGTAAAGTATGGTGCCATATACCTAAAACGTGGGGCTGGAGATTGGAGAGAAAGAATGGATTCGAACTTAAGCAGCCAACTAAATATAGACTGCTATATGCAGAAGATGTTACAGACAAGCCTGGGGATGACCAAAATCAAAACACCAATGATAGATATGCCACGAATAAAGAAAGATTTCCAAGTACATCACTAAGATCAGCCAGCACACTGAGAGGAGAGCAAGAAAAGAAAGGACCATAGGAAAAATATAAAAACCACAAAAAAACAAAATGGCAATACATACATTATATATATGAAAATATGCTAAATGCATTAAAAGATATCCAGTGATGGAATCAATTAAAATTCAAACCCCACTCTGGAAAACAGTATGGAGGTTCCTCAAAAACCCCCTATGACCTAGCAATAGCATTGCTAGGGATCTACCAAAGGGATACAGAAGTGCTGATGCATAGGGGCACATGTATCCCAATGTTATAGCAGCACTTTCAACAATAGCCAAATCATGGAAAGAGCCTAAATGTCCATTGATTGATGAATGGACCAAGAAGATGTGGTTTATCTATACAATGGAATACCACATGGCAATGAGAAAGAATGAAATCTGGCCATTTGTAGCAACGTGGATGGACCTCGAGGGTGTCATGCTAAGTGAAGTAAGTCAGGCAGAGAAGGACAGATACCATGTTTTCACTCATAAGTCTAATAGGAGAAAATTAACAGAGGACCATGGGGAGGGAAAGGGGGGAAAAAGAGTTAGGGAGAGGGAGGCCAAGCATGAGAGACTCTTGAATTCTGAAAACAAACTGAGGGCTGAAGGGGGAGGGGGATAAAGGAAGGGGAGTGATGGGCATGGAGGAGGGCACTTGTGGGGAAGAGCACTGGGTGTTATATGGAAACCAACTTGACAAGCTATAATAAAAATGTTTTTAATAAAAAAATAAAAAATAAGTCCCATTTATATTTTGCCAAGAGACTCATTTCAGACCAAAGACCCCTGCAGATAGACAGTGAGGGGATAGAGAAACATTTATCATGCAAATGGATGTCAAAAGAAAGCAGAGGTACCAATACTTCTACTGAACAAAATAGACTTTAACATCCAGACTATAACAAGAGATAAAGAAGGACACTATGTAATAATAAAAGGGACAATTGAATGAGATCTAACAGTTGTAAGTATGTATTCACCCCAACCTGGGAGCACCCAAATACATAAAACAGTAACATGAAGGAACTGATCAATAACAACATGGTAATGAAAGGGAACTTGAACACCCCATGTACATCAATGACAGACCATCCAAGCAGAAAACTCAACAAGGAAACTGGCTTCGAATGACACACTGGATCAGTTGGGTTTAACCAGTATATTCAGAATGTTTCATACTAAGACAGTGGCATACACATTCTTCTCAAGAACACATGGAATATTGTCCAGAATAGAGCACATGTTAGGCCACAAAACAAGTCTTAACAAATTCAAGAAGACTGAAGTCATGCCATGCAGCTTTGTATGAGGCTAGAAATCAACCGCAAGAAAAAGTCTGGAACGAGCACAAATACAGGGAAGTTAAGTAACATGCTAGGAAACAATGAATGGGTCAACCAAGAAATCAAAGAAGAAATAAAAAATGACATAGAAATGAAAATGAAAACACAATGGCCCAAAATCTTCAGGATGCAGCAAAAGAAGGGCATTTATAATAATACAAGCCTACCTCAAGTGTTACAGCAAATACTCGGCGCCCAGGAAGAGACAAGCCACACGCACTAGGGGAATCAGAAAAGACTATTTATTGTGAACCAGTGCTGGCCCAGCGGGATCACCTCCAAAGGCTGAGCCCTGAACTGTGGCATGGGCTTCCTTTTTTGGCTGGGATGGTAGGGGTTTGAGAGATAAAATGGAGGAGCAATGGTGCTCCAGGAAGTTGGTGGGTATAGGAGGCAAACATGACAGAAGCCAAACTATGCAAGGGAGTATCCAGCCTCAGGCATCTGGCTAGTCTCCTTTGTCTGGTTTTTACTAGCTTTTCTTCTCAGAGAAGCAAGAAAAATCTCAAACCACCTAACCTTACATCTAAAGGAGCTAGAAAAAGAACAAACAAAACCCAAGACCAGCAGAAGGAAGGAAATAATAAAGATCAGAGCAGAAATAAATGGTATAGAAACTAGAAAACAATAAGAACAGATTAATGAAACCAGGATGAGCACCACAGAAATAAAAACAATTAGAGAATATTATGGAAAATTATATGCCAAAATATTGGACAACCTAGGGGAAATGGATAAATTCCTAGAAATATACAACCTATCAAAACGGATTCAGATCTAGAAAATTTGAACAGACCACTTATCAACAATGAAATTGAATATGTAAAAAACAAAAACAAACAAATAAAACAACTCCCAACAATTAAAAGTCTAAGACCAGATGGCCTCACAGGCGAATTCAACCAAACATTAAAGAAGAGTTAATACCTATTCTCAAACTATTAAAAAAAAAAACAAAACCACACACACAGAAGAGGAAGGAACACTTCCAAATTCATTCTATGAGGCCAGGAACACTCTGATACCCAAACCAGAAAAGAAACCACACCAACACCCACACACAAAGACAGCTAGAGGCCAATATCTCTGATGAACATAAATGCAAAATTCCTCAATAAAATACTGAATCCAAGAATACACTTTAAAAAAAAAATCACCACAGTCACGTGGGCTTTATTTCTGATATGCAAGAGTGGTTCAGTATTCACAAGTCAATATATATCACATCAATAAGAAAGGATAAAAACCGCATAGTCCTTTTAGTAGACGCAGGAAAAACATTTGACAAAATACGACATCCATTTGTGGGAGAAAAAAAAAAAAGCCCTCAACAAGGTAGGTCTAGAGGGAACGTACTTCAACATAATAAAGGCCTTATGTGAAAGACCCATAACAAACATCAGACTCAATGAGGAAAGCTGATAGCTTTCCCTGTAAGGTCAGGAACAAGACAGGGATGTCCACTTTCACTACTTTTATTCAGCAAGGTACTCGAAGTCCTAGCCATAGCAATGAGACAACAAAAGGCAAAGGCATTCAAATTGGTAAGGAAGGAGGAAGTAAAAGTTTCCTACTTGTAGGTGACATGATAGTATATATAGAAAACCCTAAGACTCCATAAAAAACTACAAGAATTGATAAGTGAATTCAATAAAGTTGTAGGAGACCAAAATCAATGTATAGAGAAATCTATTGCGTTCCTATGCACTAATAATGAAGCAACAATTAAGAAAATAATCCCATTTGCAATTGCTCCCAAAACAATAAAATACCTAGGAATAAATTTAAACAAAGAGGTGAAAGATCTGTACTCTGAAAAATATAAAATGTTTATGAAACAAACTGAAGACAATACAATCAAATGGAAGCAGATCTCACAGATTGGGAGAACAAATATTGTTAAGATGTCCATACTAGTCAAAGTGATATACAGACTTGATGCAATTCCTATCAAAATACCAACACCGCTTTTCACAGTACTGAAACAAATAATCTTAAAATTTGTATGGAACCAGAAAAGACCCTCATGGCCAAAGCAATCTTGAAAAATTAAAACAAAACCGGAGGTATCACCATTCCGGACTTCAACCTATATTGCAAAGGTGTAGTATCAAAAACCGTATGGTGTTAACATCAAAAATACAGAACAGAATAGAACGCCCAGAAATAAACTCATGATTATATAGTCAATTAGTCTTTGACCAAGGAAGTAAGAATATGCAATGGGAAAAAGACAATTCAGCAAATGGTTTTGGGAAAACTGGACAGTGACCTGCAAAGGAATGAAACTTTCTTACACCATACACAAACAAAATGGACTAAGGACCTCAATGTGAGATCTGAAAAAAATAAAAATCCTAGAAGAGAGCACAGGCAGTAATTTCTCTGATATTGGTTGTAGCAACACTTCCTAGATAGGTTTCCTGAGGGAAAGGAAACAAGACCAAAAATAAACTATTGGGACTACATCAAAATAAGAAACTTCTGTACAGCAAAGGGAACAAAACCGAAAGCCAACCTATTGAATGGGAGAAGATATTTGCAAATGACATAGCTGATTAAAGGCTTAGTATCCAAAATATGTAGGGAATTTATACAACACCCAAAAAACAAATGATCCGATTAAAAATGGGCAGAAGACATGAACAGACATTTCTCCAAAGACGACCTACAGATGGCCAACAGACCCCCAGAAAGATGCTCAACATCACTCATCAATAGGGAAATGCAAATCAGAAGTACAATGAGCTATTACTTCACACCTGTAAGAGTGGAAAAATAAACACAAGAAACCAGTATTGATGAGGATGTGGAAAAGGACCTCTTGTGCATTGTTGGTGGAAACACAATCTGGTGCAGCCACTGTGGGAAACAGTATGGTGGTACCTCGAAAAGTGTAAAATAGAGCTACCCTACGATCCAGTACTTTGCACTACTGGATATTTACCCAAAGAATACAAGAACACTAATTCAAAGGGATATATGCACCTTTAGGTTTATTGCAACTTTGCAATAGCCCAATTATGGAAGCAGCCCTGGTGTTTGTCAATAGCTAAATAAAGAAGATGTGGAACATATGAACACTGGGATATTATTCAGGCAGAAGAATGAAATCCTGCCACTTGCCACAACATGGATGGATCTGGAGAGTATCTAGAGCAAAATAAGCAAATAGGTCAAAATAAGTAAATAACAAAGTAAGCAAATAAGCAAAGTCAGTCAGAGAAAGAAAAATATCATATGGTCACTCAGATGTGGAATTTAACAAACAAATGAACAAAGGGAAAAAAACACACACACACCAAAAAACTTAAAAAAAAAAAAACATTAGGGGCACCTGGGTGGCTTAGTCGGTTAAGCGTCCAACTTCGGCTCAGGTCATGATCTCTAGGTCTGTGGGTTCAAGCCCCGCATCGGGCTCTGTGCTGACAGCTGCGGAACCTGGAGCCTGCTTCAGATTCTGTGTCTCCTCCTCTCTCTGCACCTCCCTGCTCATGCTCGTTTCTCTCTCTCAATAATAGACATTGAAAAAAATTCAAAAATACATTAAAATTTTTTAAATTTAAATTCATTAATGTACAATAGTGTTGTTTTTAGAATAGAACCCAGTGACTCATCACTGACACAGAACATCCAGTGCTCATCCCAACAAGCGCCCTCCTCACCCATCACCCATTTGGGCCATTCCTGCCCCCAGCTCTCCTCCAGCGGCCCGTTTATTTGTTGGATTCCTCTCTTATGGTTCACCTCCCACTCTGATTTTGTCTTACTTTTCCTTTTGTTCCCTTATGTTCATCTGTTTTGTTTCTTAAAATCCACGAGTGAAATCACATGATATTGGTCTTTCTCTGCCTGACTTCTTTCCCGCCCATGTTGTTGCAGATAGCAAGATTTTATTCTTCTTGACCCCCAAATAGTACTCCATTGTATATATGTACCACATCTTCTTTATCCATTCATCAGTTGATGGACATTTGGGCTCTTTCCCTAACTTGGCTATTGTTGACAGCACTGCCCCCTTCAAATCAGCATTTTTGTATCTTTGTATAAATACTTACTACTGCAACTGCTGGGTCACAGGGTAGCTCTATTTTTAATTATTTTGAGGACCCTCCATACTGTTTTCGAGTGGCTGTACCAGTTTGCATTCCCACAAACAGTGCAAAAGGGTTCCTCTTCTGCATCCTCACCAACGTCTGTTGTTTCCTGAGTTAATTTTAGCCATTCTGACAGGTGTGAGGTGGTAGCTCATTGTGGCTTTAAAAAATTTTTTTTGAATGTTTATTTTTGAGAGAGAGAGACAGAATGCAGGTAGGGGAGAGACAGAGAGAGGGGGACACAGAATCTGAAGCAGGTTCCAGGCTCTGAGCTGTCAGCAAAGAGCCCAATGCAGGGCTTCAACTCACAGACTATGAGATCATGACCTGAGGCGAAGTTGGACTCGTAACCAACTGAGCCACCCAGGTGCCCCTCACTGTGGTTTTGATTTGTATTTCCCTGATGATGAGTGACGTCTTTTCATGTGTTTGTTAGCCACCTGGAAGTGTTCTTTGGAGAAATGTCTCTCCTGTCTTCTACCCATTTGTAATTGGATTATTTGTTTTTCTGGGGTTGATGTTGATAAGTTCTTTATCGATTTTGGACACTAACCCTTTATCTAATAGGTCATTTGCAAATATCTTCTCCCATTCTGTCAGTTGCCTTTAGCTTTGATGATTGTTTACCTCATTGTGCAGAAGCTGTTTATCTTGATAAGATTCTGATAGTTCGTTTTTATTTTTGTTTCCCTGGTCTCCTGAGACAGGCCTAGTAAGAGGTTGCTGCCGCTGAGGTCAAAAAGGTCATTTCCTGTTTTCTCCCCTAGGATTTTGATGGTTTCCTGTGTCACATTTTGAGTTTATTTGTGTGTATGGTGTAAGAGAGTTGTCTGCTTTCATTCTCTTGCATATTGCTATCCAGTTTTCCCACCACTATTTGCTGAAGAAACTTTTCCCATTGGATACTATTTTCCTGCTTTGTCGAAAATTAGCTGGCCATACATGTGTGGGTCCATTTCTGGGCTCCCTATTCTGTTCCCTTGATCTGTGTGTCCGTTTTTGTGCCAGTACCATACTGTCTTGATGATGACAGCTTTGTAACACAGTTTGAAGTCTGGAATTGTGATGCCTTCAGCTTTGCTTTTCTTTTTCAACATTACTTTGGCTATTTGGGATTTTTCAGGTTCTCCACAAATTTTAGGATTGTTTGTTCCAGCTCTGTTAAGAAAGCTGGTGTTATTTTGATAGGGATTGCATTGAATGTGTAGACTTCTCAAAAAGAAAAGAGAGAACCCAAAGTGATAAAATCCCACATAAAAGAATAGAGATCACAATAGCACAGAGATGAAAACAATCACAAGAGAACACTATGAAGAATTACATGCCAACAAACAGGATAATCTAGAAGAAATGGACAAATTCCTAGACATTCATACACTACTATATTCACACACTACTAATACTCAAACAGGAAGAAATGTTTATTTTTGAGAGACAGCAAGAGAGCGCAAGCAGGGGAGGGGCAGAGAGAGAGAGAGAGGGAGACAGAGAATCTGAAGCAGGCTCCAACCCACGAACCGTGAGATCATGACCTGAGCCAAAGTCTGACATCAACCAACTGAGCCACGCAGGAGCCCCTAGCTATTTTACTCTTAAGACTCAGTTTTCTTGGGGTACCTGGTTGAGCATCTGACTTTGGCTCAGGCCTTGATCACTCGTGAGCGCGAGCCCCGCGCCAGGCTCTGTGCTGACAGCTCAGCACCTCCCTGCTGCAGATTCTGTCTCCTTCGCTCTCTGCTGCTCCCCTACCTGTACGCTGTCTCTCTAAAATGAATAAATGTTTAAAAAAATGAAATGCTTTAAAAGACCTAGTCTTCTTAAGTCATCAAAAATCTGATAAACATAGCAAATTATAGCCAACAGAATCATTGTTTTTTAGATAAAAAGGTAAAAAAAAAAACTTGTTTATTGTTTCTTAAGAGCAGACAGTTCAAGAGAACTTCGTATTTTAAGAAAGAAAAAAACTTTACATCAGTGTACTTTTGATATTAAAACTCATTTACTTAAATTTACTTTAATCTTAGCCAATACTGACCACACACAAAATTCCTTCCCAAAGATTCGTGCTATATAAAGCATTTCAATTTCTTTTTAGTATCAGATTTTGTGCTAAATTTTCCCTCTTTCAACACCCAGTCTCCTTTAGGGAAAAAATTTCTATTCTTCAGACTTGTTCTCAAAAAGCAAATGAAGGACCCATTACTTTCCAGAATTGTTTCCCTTATTTGCAGTAGTCCTACATTTTTAAAAAGTTTTTAATATTAATTTTTGAGAGAGAGTACGAGCTAGGGAGGGAGGGAGGGTGAGAGAGAGCGCGCGCGCGCACAAACAAGGGAGGGGCAGAGAGAAGGAGACACAGACTCTGAAGCAGGCTCCAGACTCTGAGCTGTCAGGACAGAGCCTGATGCAGGGCTCGAACCCACGAACTGTGAGATCATGACCTGAGCTGAAGTTGGACACTTAACTGACTGAGCCACCCAGGCGCCCCAATTTTCAGAATTCTTAACTCTTAGAAACCTTAATTTCTAATGGAAACTAAGTAGTAAGCAATTGTGAATGCCAATGTAAAGAGTTCTGGTGTAACCAAGTTTATGAATATATTTCACAATGTTTAGAAAAATTTTTCATCTTTCAGTAAGGCATATGTTTACTAACAGACCCAATTTAGATTCCCTATAGCTTTAGATTCTAGTAAGAGAAAAAGATAAATTTATGCAACATTAAGTACTGAACACGGTTCGTCTATTTAGAAATGACCTCAATGATCTATGAAATTTAGTCCTCATTTTGATAGCGATATTGTATTGATCCCTGGTTAGAGATCGCCTGAACCCTTCCCCCTTGGGGGCGACTTACCTGGAACAAACAGGGACAGGCTAGGGTCTTAGTCACTTGACAAAGTGGCCCAAGGAAGGTCAACAGAAGTCCCCATCTCCACAAATTCTCGCCAGTGATCCGGAGAAAGAACCAGTCTCGCCCGCGCCAGATGAACCTCCTGGTTCCCGATACTCCGCCACATTCAGTCTCCCCAGCACCTCTGGACTTGGCAGAGCCTCTCTCCCCTGTACCAGCAGCCAGATCGCACCCTTGGCCAAGCACAGGCCTTCTCGAGATGCCGGTCACAGCAGCTGGTACCAAGAGACTTTCCTCCGGGGGATTGGAGCCAGGGCTGAGAGGCCCATGAATATGCCCAGCAGCAAGGGGAACCCCCGGGGATTATTAGCAGAGGCTATGCAAGGCTTACATCCCGTTTGACCCCAAGGCACAAGACAGCCATGACCAAAGGACAGGGAAGGTCCAGCAGCATGTTGGGGGGGGGGAGGGGGAGGCCCAGAACCTCCTTAGCAAGGAGTCAATGTGCCTACTGCACAGAGAAAGGACATTAAAAGAATAAATGTCCCAACTGGGGAAATTCCCAGAAACCCAGCCGATATGCACAAGAACTCTGCAAAAAAGGCCTGGCAGGAATAGATTCATATTGAGGGGAACCAGACTCACTTCCTCCTGGCCCCCATGAGCCCATGGTCAAAATAAAGAAGGGGGCCCAGCTATGACTTATGTGAACTCGGGGGCCACATGGTGCAGCATGAGTTCCTCTATCTACCTGAGCGCCCTCACCCTCTCCTCGGCCAGGATATACTCTCAAAGTTGGGGGCTCAAGTAACCTTTGAGCCAATGGGATGCGCCAGCCCCCAATTCAATCCAAATGGAGGCTATTCTGTGCCCAGGCTCAATGAAGCAGCCCACCTGAATTCAGAACTGCCTTCCCCACTGTGTGGGCGGAGGGCAACCCCCTGGACTTGCTCACAACCGGGCGCCTGTCATTGAGGAGTTGATCCCAGGGGCTCGACCGCAGAAACGGTGGCAATATCATCTCCCACAAGAGGCAAGGACAGGCATTCAAAAAAAAAAAAAAAAAAAAAAAGCCGGCTTTCTGGTTGAATGCTGATCACCCTGGATCACCCTGCTCTTGCCAGTTAAGAAGCCAGGAGGAGAGTATCAACCAATTCAAGCCTTGTACCCAATGGTCCCGAACCAGTACACCCCCCTCAGCCAGATCCCAGGCTCTGCCAGTTGGTTTACCTGCTGAGACTTAAACAATGCCGCCTTCTGCCTCTGTGTGGCACCCCCCCTCCCCCAGAGCCAACCCGTTTGCCTTTGAATGGACCAAACCAGACACAGGGCCTTTAAAAACCTGCCTGCCCTCTTTGGGGCTTTCCAAGGGAGGCCACATGCTGCACCCTTCTCCACAACAGGAGTGCCCTGGGTCCTGAGGGGAGAAGCAAACGGTGCAGGCACG
Organism: Helogale parvula; assembly: GCA_004023845.1. Taxonomy (NCBI): domain Eukaryota; kingdom Metazoa; phylum Chordata; class Mammalia; order Carnivora; family Herpestidae; genus Helogale; species Helogale parvula. Next base: position 114,614 of record PJEM01003864.1, on the reverse strand, counting down.
AGGCGGGTCACATTAAGACTACACCTGCCTGAAGTTGCTGATCATGAGAGCAGTGACTGGGGTGGAAGACAGGAATATGCTGGACCATTTTCCTTGCTTTCCTGGGGGCTGAGTTCAGGCCTGCCCTGGAGAGAAAAGGACTAAAGCCAATTCTCCCAGGATCCTGCAAGCTGTGGCCGAGAGCCTGCTGGAACATTAGCCATGCTTGACAATTCTTCTCTGCAGGCTTGGCTCTGGAGCAGGTGTTTTCAAATCAGCAATGACCACGGCTGTGAGTGACACAGGCAGGCCAGCGCGAGATATGAAAAATACAGGCTGCGCAGCATGACCGGCTGGATCAGGGAACTCCAGGAGGCTGGCCCCTTCCTGCTGGAAATGGAATAGCGTGGGCACAGGGGGAAAGCACAGATCCCACCGTGATGAAATGAGGGAGCTAGTGGATTGGGACCTCCCTAATGCTCCAAGCACTCAAGGGACACTAAAACTGGAGGAAATTAAGGCACAGCAGCTTGACTGAGAACAAAAGTGAAACCAAAGATCTCGATAAGAAATTGTATTTGTGCGAATAGCCTAAGCATGCAGAAAAACCGGTTAGGCAGACGTGTTAGAGTTGTAAAGAGACTGGAGTTATCATCCAGTCTCGTGTTTTCAGCCCAGGCTCCTGACCTTCAGGGGCAGGAAAAACTTTTGTTTCACAAGAGGGCATACCTTTAAGTAGCGCGGAGAACCAGAAGGATCCTTCATTTTCAGGTCTATTTCAGTTCTCTTATTTACAAAGAAGGAGGCTTTAGGGTGTTGTTACCGTCCTTTTCAACACTTCTGACAGGTGCTAGGTTTCACTTTTTAACAAAAAGAACTTTTGGCAGGCAAAGGTACCTGCCCAGAATTTAATGACCTTGTTTCAGTTTCAAGGAAATACTAAAGCTCCTCGAGGCTGCCTGGCTTCCAGAAGAAGTTACAGTTCTACACAGCCAAGGACACCGGAAGGGAGACAACCCTACGGCACGGTACGGTATGAGGAAATCGTCTAGCGGACAAAGCAGCAGAGAAAACAGCTAATAAGAGGTGGACACAGCTCCCTCCCTTATCAGTGCTGCGACCAGGAATTCAAAGAAGAAATCATCCCCTGCTCGGCTTACCGGCCACAACCTACAGCGTCAACAGGCCTGCGTTCTTGGCAGACTGCTTACAGGCCTCGAAGCTCAGGGAAAGAAGAGCAGATGAATCGCACCCTCAAGGGAACCTTAGCCAAGTTCTGTCAGGGGTCAGACTTCCCGTGGCCAGTCTTGTTGCCCCTGGCCCTCCCGCGTGTCCGTTGCACCCCACGAACTCAAGGTTGGAGAGGGCCCCAATCTCTTTAGGATCCCCTGTACCCCCTCTCACCAAAGACTGGAAAAAGACCCTCTCAAACCACAGTGGACTGGACCCATACGCAGATCCACCACTCCAGAGCCAAGAGGGCCAATCCTGAGGAGTCCCAAACTTGGAAGACTGACCCAAGCCTGATCTTCAGCCCCGCTCCAGCCACACCCCGGAAGCTGGCTGGTCTGCACACGGTGGAAGCTTGAGGAACAACCGGTCTGACAAGATAGCCCGTCCTTAGGTTCTGTTGGTATTGACGGCCTCTAATCTGGGTCCCAGTTGTAAGAACAGGGCACCTTCAGTGGAAGATGCTAAGGGGTTTAAAAGCTTAAACGTAGTGGAACCTCTTTTGGCCTGTTGGGTTGCCTGCCAATAAGGTTGCTAATGCCAGGTTGGGAAAGTGTTTGCACTGAAAAGCTGATGCTTAGATTAAGGTTCAGGCTAAAGAAGCCATGTTGCTACCCATGCTACTCGTAGGGGCAGAACTAGCCACGGGGGTAGGGACTGGCATAGGAGGCATGGGCTCTTCTGTGGCACTAACAACTGGCTGACTCCTTAGTGTCCCTACAGAGCCAAACAAGTTCCCTGGCAGGAAACGCCCTCCAGAACAGACAGGCACTTGACCTCTTCTCTGCGAGGAAAAAGGGCATCTGCATCTTCTTCGGAAAAGAATGCTGTTACTTTGTAAACCAGTCAAGAAACTAAGGGGGGAAAGATGCTGCCTTTTAACGCAGACTGATCCTAGTTTAAAGGGGGGAACGATAGGGAAAATCAGGACCAATAGGAGACACCTGTCCCTGATTAATGAGGAATGCAGAAGTCACCGGCTAGAAGTTGTTCCCTCTGCTAATGCTCAGGGCTCAGACCTCTGGAGAGGGATCTCCTCAGCGCCCCCCGCCCAGTGTAAAATAAACCTCCTCCCTTCCAAGATCTCCAAGTGCCACTTGGTTCTTCCCACCAGTGATCCAGACCAGATTCCATAAGATTTAACTTAGCAAAACTTTGAAATCTAAGGTTACCAAATGCTATTTAAAAGTTTATATGAAGCTTTTATATGAAGCTTTTTGATTTACATCTATTTCTTTTTTTTTTTTAATTCAAGTTAGTTAAAATACAGTATAGTCTAAGAGATGAATCACTGGGTTCTACTTCTGAAGTTGTTCGCTTTAATACCAAGTATTTCCTGAATCACATGAAATCGAGAAACATTTGGGTTAGTTTCTATCCTTCCAAGTTTCAGAATGTCCAGTCCTTACAAGTGCTCATCTTTATGGCAGCTAAATAAAGCTCATTTACGAATCTTAACAGGACCATCTGGAGGTAGAGAAAAATCTCATTTAGAACATACATGGACACACAAAAATATAAGATGAAACAAAACCTTAATTTTGTTTCTACTGATATTTATGAAGAAGACATTACAGGTATAATTTTTAAATACTTCCCTCTTTTTCTTCAGCCTCTGGATACTATGGGCTGTGTTTACATTCTAAGGACATAAGATTTATCATTTCAATGGACAAAGAAGGCAAAAAAAATTCTAGAGTTTCAGGGTAATTATTTGAAATTTTAGAAAATATAACTTATTGTTAAATTGGCTTCCATACAACACTCAGTGCTCATCCCAAAAAAGTGCCCTCCTCAATGCCCATCACCCACTTTCCCCTCTCGCTCCTACCCTATTAACCGTCAGTTTGCTCTGTATTTGAGTCTCTTACAGAGAGGGAAGGAGGCAAAATGTAACTTTTCCCCCCTATCTTTCTCCAGTTGTCTTGTTAAGTTTCTCAAGATCCACACAGGAGTGAAAACATATGGTATCTGTCTTTCTCTGACTGACTTATTTCACGTAGCATTATACCCTCCAGTTCCATCCTTGTTGTTGCAAATGACAAGATTTCATTCTTCCTCGTTGCCATGTAGTACTCCATTGTATAGATAAACCACATCTTCTTGATCCACTCATCAGGTGATGGACATTTAGGCTCTTTCCATGATTTGGCTATTGTTGACAGTGCTGCTATGAACATTGGGGTACATGTGCTCCTAAACATCAGCACTTCCGTATCCCTTGGGTAAATCCCCAGCAGTGCTATTGCTGGGTCACAGGGGAGTTCTATTGTTAATTTTTTGAGGAACCTCCACATGGGTTTCTAGAGAGGCTGCACCAGTTTACATTCCCACCAACAGTGTAAGAGGGTGCCCATTTGAAATTTACTTTTAAGCCATAGTGGAATGGTTAGCACTCTGGATTCTGAAATTTACTTTTAAGTACAATTTTGTTCCAATATCCTGATCTTTTATCACATTTATAAACATTCCGAGAGGAATACTCAAGGTTTGGAGGTTAGTAGGGATATGGGGCTCTGGCTTGTTTCTAGAGCGGTAGTTCTAGTTTTGTAGATGTTTGTAAAATAAAGACAACTATTCCTAACTCCCCAGGGACTGGATGATAGCCTGCATATCAAAGGATTGGCCCATCTTTTAAACTAAACTTTATCAATGACATATCAGATAAAGGGCTAGTATCCAAAATCTACAAGGAACTCACCAAATTCCACACCTGAAAAAACAAATAACCCAGTGAAGAAATGGGCAGAAGACATAAAAAGTTCTCCAAAGAGGACATCCAGATGGCCTCCAGGCACATGAAACGATGCTCAGCGTCACTCATCATCAGGGAAACACAAATCAAAACCACACTGAGATACCACCTCACGCCAGTCAGAGTGGCTAAAATGAACAAATCAAGAGACTATAGATGCTGGCGAGGGGGTGGAGAGACGGGCACCCTCCTGCACTGTTGGTGGGAATGTAAACTGGTGCAGCCGCTCTGGAAAACAGTGTGGAGGTTCTTCAAAAAGCTATCAGTAAAAGTCCCCTATGACCCAGCAATAGCCCTGCTAGGGATTTACCCAAGGGATGCAGAAGTGCTGATGCATAGGAGCACATGTACCCCAATGTTCATAGCAGCACTTTCAGCAATAGCCAAATCATGGAAAGAGCCTAAATGTCCATCACCTGATGAGTGGATCAAGAAGATGTGGTATATATATACAATGGAGTATTACATGACAATGAGAAAGAATGACATATGACCATTTGTAGCAAAGGGACTGGACCTCGAGGGTGTCATGCAAAGTGAAATAAGTCAGGCAGAGAAGGACAGATATCATATGTTTGCACTCATAGGTCTAACAGGAGACCAGGAGAAACCTAATGGAGGACCAGGGGGAGGGGAAGAGGAAAAGAGAGTTGGAGAGAGAGGGACGCAAAACTTGAGAGACTATTGAATACTGAAAAGGAACTGAGGGTTGAAGGGGGAGGGGGGAAAAGAGGTGGTGGTGATGGAGGAGGGCACTTGTGGGGAAGAGCACTGGGTGTTGTATGGAAACCAATTTGACAATAAACTATTAAAAAAATAAACTAAACTTGCGTCTTTTATTATCAGGAAGAAATTTAAAATGGGACCCAAAAGACTTATGCCTTTGTGAAGGCTGTATAAAGCATTTTAACAGAAGACTGTCTTCTGGGTACTTAATTCTGGCTTCTAATGTTAGCCCCTGACTATTGGCCTTTTGCACATCAACAATAGGAGGGCTTAGGAGAAATTCTGGTCATTTGTTTCCTCTGCAAAGGGAAGATTGTATATAGGGCCAAATAATATTTCTAGTTACTCTCTAAAATTTAGTAGAATCTTTTGAAAACAGAGGGCTTTATAAAATTTAAGAAGCTCTGCTGCGGTCCAGGGATGCAAATTCTTTTGCTGTGTGTGTGTTGGGGGGGGGAGGGGGGCGGGGAGGATATACCTGTAAATAATGTGGTGTAAAAATGGCTGAGGCTTGACAGACTGATTACAGAGCCCTAGAAGGTTCAGCATTTTTGTTAAATTTTTTTTTCTGGCTTTCAGTAGTTACACATGCAAACCTAGTACTTTGAACCTAGAGATTAGGCCAAAGTGATCCCCGTTAATCTAGTAGGGAAAGGGAAGTTAAAATAGGCAGATAAATTTACATTGGATGGGGACATTTCTTTCTGGCTTAGGTCTAATTTGTTCTTTTAACTGGCCAAGGGAGTCCCCAAGGCTAGCTGTTACACTAATAAGACAATGAATACCTCTTTATTTTAAATATAGCCAGTTTAGGGGTGCCTGGGTGGCTCAGTCAGTTGAGCATCGACTCTTGATTTCATCTCAGGTCATGATCCCAGTGTTGTGGGATCGAGCCCAATATCCGGCTCCATACTGAACATGGAGCCTGGTTAGGATTTTCTTTCTCTCTCTCACCCTTTCTCATGTGTTCTTTCTCACTCTCTAAAATAAAGGCAGTTTAAAGGATTCATCATATGACCATTGACAAGTAGGGTCTATTAATAGCAATGCAAAAACAATAAGCCTTTTAATGGTTTGGCACAAGAAGCAAGAGGTATCCAGACAAGACATAAATGATACAGCCCCGTGGTCCAAAAGTTTACTCCTGAAATTAGCCTAAGAAAGCAAAGACCTTTGTTGCACAGGCTCTGAGGATGATGTAGTAAAAGTGAGGTCTCTGGTCTCCCAGGAAAATATAGGATGCCTCTAGTCCCAGACCCACTCACCTGGGACACGGGCAGATGCTTCTGCAGTGGAACTTTCCGTGCACTAACAGGCCATGAAGGCTAAGAGGAGAAAGGTTCCTATAGGCTGAAACCTCTCAGGATAAACATCCCCGAGAGTTGGCACAACCAGCCAGGGAGACAGCCTCTGATCCATAGTCTCTACGAGTACCAAGGTGCTCCCCCGAGTGCAGAGGTGGAGACCAAAGAGAATATTCTCACTGGTCAAAAAGCCAAGCTCTCCGGTCATAGATCTTTTTCTGTCATCTTGTTCTAGCGGCTCTATTTAAGCCTTGAGTTTCTCGGAGCCACAGCTGGGATGTGCAACAGTGTTGAAGACAGTGTTATTTTACAACATATCCCATGACATGCATGTTTTTTCCATGGCAGGTGACCTAGAGTCAATCTAACCCCTTTTGTGATCAACTTACTCTGTCACTGGGGTCTTGAGGTGATGAGCACTCTTCTAGTTTTAATTTTTTTTAACGTTTATTTTTGAGAGAGAGAGAGAGAGAGAGCGAGCACAAGTGGGGGAGGGGCAGAGAGAGAGGGAGACACAGAATCCAAAGCAGGCTCCAGGCCCTGAGCTGTCAGCACAGAGCCTGACACGGGGCTCAAACCCACGGACGGTGAGATCATGATCTGGGCTGAAGTCAGATGCTTAACCGACTGAGCCACCCAGGCGCCCACACTCTTACAGATTTAAGTGCTTGACCCATGCCTACCAATTCTGTGGCTTTTGCTTACCAAGATGTCCCCTTAGCAACAGATGAAAAATAATCCAGGATAGAGGAAAAAAGACCATCTATCTCCAGGAGGAGGCGCATCAGTAACCAAAGAGCTCTCAACCAAATTTAATCAAAGAATCACTAAGCCCAAGGAACTAGTTCCACAAATATTTTCTCCTGCTACTCTAAAGGTAGAAAGAGAAAAAGGACTCCCCATTCTTGCTCCATTGGATTCTTCAGACAGACTGTGGGAGGCTCACATGGGAAGAAACCTTTCCTTCTTCTGGCTGTGGGTCTGATCTCCCAAGGACCTCTCAGCTGCAGCAATGTCAGGTGAATGACATCCAGCAAGTTCAAGGGTCCTGCTGACGATGCCAACTGTCAGGGAGCAAGAATTCCTGCCCCCCTCAGATGTCCTTCGAGCTGGACTAAGAAATGGACATGAAACAGATTCACAGAGGAAAGCCAAAGGTAATAGCATACATATGGGGAATCCACAGAGACATGAAAATTCCAGAGACAGTCAAGCAAAGTTAGGTCTTCCTGAACTAGGGAGAAGGACGCAGGGACCTCAGGTGAAAGGAATCTAATACACAGGGTGTTAAGAGCAGCTGCCCACCTATACAGGTGGGTGACTCAGATAAAATGTGTCTCTGCTACTAACACTCATTTAGGGAAAACCTGCCGATTTAGATTCATCTGTGTATTTAAAGGCAAAAGTTTCTCTTGAGCGCATAAGGTCTCAATTGCGTTCAGGTCCTACAAAATAGAAGAAGTTGTTCTTCTAAGTATCAAGGTCATAAAGTCATAGTTATTAGGACTAAGTGGTTTTAGGGCAGGGATAAAGAAATCGGCCAATGGATAAAATAGATCTCATAGAAAGCAGGCATCACCGAACCACTGTTTTAGAAGGTGGAGATGGGTCAGTGAAGGATCCTCCAACCTGAGAAGTCACTTTAAGACTGAAGTAAAAAGCAAGCTACTCCATACCGTCTATAGGATTTTAGTCCGGGTAACTTATGGACAGGTGGGTTCAGGCAGACGGACAACCCATGTGGTACCCATTCTCTGCCCAGTCCAGACCTTAATCCCCAGCGTTTATGGAGCAAGGGGCATGGTGGTCTGTGCACCAGTCAGGTCTACCAGTTACTAGAGTGAAGCCTTCTGTGTGCCACCTTAGGGAAGATCAGAACAAGCCTTCTCTGATTCCGATTAGGGCATATGTGAACCTCCATGTAACCCTGGAACACGTAACCCCAAGGGAAGTCATCTCCTAGGCATGAACATGACGGAGGGCCAAAGATGGGGTCGGTGTTATCAGCATTCCTACACTCCACCCAGGACATCTTTATGGCCAATCTTTTACATACTGTCCTTCCGTGACGACCCTAGAGCCAAATATTGGGAGGGGACGTTCAGCCTACGCCACAGCTGCAATAGAAACCCCAACGGGAGATTAGCCAGTACCGCCCCCAACTTTCCACCGTTCACCATTCTTGAGAAGTAGGGATGACGTTCATTTAGCTACTTCTTGCTGAAAAGGGCGTAGATCGGGATTTGAGGAATGGATGCCTTGCATCCATCCCATTCCGGGTATTTCTTAGTACAAAGTTGAGCCCCCATCCTTTGGGGACCCATCATTTTGGCACTCTCCTGTATAGGCTTAGCACCTTATTCTGCGTTTCATTACAAGCTTGATTAGGGCATTCCAGAAGGTGGTCTTGCGGTGAGCTTTCAAAGTCAGACCTACTGTGTGCAAGCAGTCAGGTAAAAAGTTAGCCAGATAGGTGTGGAAACTAGAAGAATTCAGGATCCAGCCTGGTTTCATGGGTCAACAATAATTACTCAGCACTGGGATCTAACTATAAAAGTGTGTTACTGAAATAATTTCTTAAAATCACCTTCATTTCTAGTCATTTGTAAAAACAAGTTCAGTTTTAACATACTTGGCCTATTTAGGGAAGCCTGGGTAGCTCAGTCGGTTGAGCGACTGACTTCTAGTTCAGGGCATGATCTCTCGGTTCGTGGGTTCAGGCCCTGTGTCAGGCTCTGTGCTGATGGCTCAGAGCCTGATGCTTGCTTTGGATTCTGTGTCTCCCTCCCTCCCTCTCTCTCTCTCTCTCTCTCTGCCTTTACCTCGTTCGTGCTGCCTCAATAAAAACAAATAATAAATAAGTTAAAAAAACACATACTTGGCCTATTCATATAAGAGCAGAAAGAACAGGGACTGGTGGTTCAGGTTCTTTTAAATCTAAGAAACTTCAGATTGTGTCTCTAACAGCCTTTGAAGGCCGAGAGTCAGGCCAGACACCTGCCCTCAGGCACGCCTTACTACCTATAGATTTGGGTTACTTCCTCTCCCTATAATATCCGGAGGTCCCTGAGCCTGTCAGGATCTGCGCTTCCTTCCTTACCCGGAAAGGCTCCTGGGAACTCTAAACAAGGTGCCAGGGTGAGGTTTTCCCCAGGGAGCTTCAGTGCCTCCATTAAAAAAAAAAAAAAAAAAAAAAAAAAAATCAACCTTAGTTCCTTCAAGGCACCTGGTCATTTCTGAACCTATGCCAATCTCTCTCAAGCAGGACATTCCAGTCAAAGCCTGGGTAATACAACCAACGTTTCCAATGGTGTCCTATTATAACAACATGTTCTTATTCAACTTCCCCAAATAACCAGAATTTATCTCCCATTTAGCCATTGCCACAAGCCCCCGCCAAGCGCTCCTGGATATGAGCTTACATCCAATTCACAACTCCTATCTGATATTATTACCCCCAGGGCCTCTGATTGATTTACTACCGTTGTGCCTTTAAGAGGGGCCTCTTTCTGGCTAGCACCCCAATCCCATTGGCTTCCTTTCTTGACCAAGGTTTATTTTATTATTTTTTTTTTTAATGTTTACTTCAGAGAGAAAGAATCCCAAGCACACTCCACACCACCAGCACAGAGCCCAGTGTGGGCCTCAAACTTAACAAACTGCGAGATTATAACCTGATCTGAAACCAAGAGTGGGATGCTTAACTGAGCCACCCAGGCGCCCCTTAATAGATCTCTTTATGGAATGAACCAGACTACTGAAGGACTTTGAACAGGCCCGATTACCCCTGCCTTTTCTAAAATTCTCTCATGGTGGTAATCTTGTTATGCAGGCCAATCTGTAGAGACTAGTCAGTCGGACCTGATAGCTTGTCCCCTATAACCATCAGTAGCCTTTATTTCTCCCTGAAATGTTGAGCAGTCTCCATAGATAGGCGGGTGCCGGGGTCTATAGGCGCCATTACAGTTCATTTGTTACTGTGAGACCAGTAAATGGTTAATTCCACATGGGCCTCCGGTGGCCCCTACTGGACACACTAGAGAGCACAGTTGGCCTAGCGCCTAGCTTCAGAGGGTGAGGATGTTGTCCCCTGAAATTCCTCTGTTAGAGGCGGTGCACTCAGTGACACACGTGGCTTTTTTGAGCCTTCTTTTAAGGGCGAAAACTATTTTCCTTTGGGCAAGGTCTTCCAGTCTTAGCAACACTGAACTGGGTTGTTGGTCAAGATTTTCTCTTGGGGCCCCAGAGAACATTAGATCTTGCCACAGTTGCTTACAAGACATCTTGATGGGCTTCCTTTCCACCATCTTGTTGTCGGCAGGATTCTTTGTTTTTCCCCGGCTTTCCAACCTACTTCCTGTATGATGGATTCTTTTGGTTCCATGGTAGTCAGCCACCGTAACACGGGCCAGGAAGCCACAGGGGCAAGGACAGATATTCAGTCTTGAACCAGGCCCCCAGAGCTGACTGAGACTCGGTCTTTCCTACCCGAGGAAAACAATTCTTTGGGCTTCTACAATGCTGGGCGTAAATGGCAGCTTTCACCCCCAGTTCATACACAATTTCGTGCAGTTCTTCCACAGAGGTCCAGCATAAGAGAGGGGAGGGAACATCCCTTACTTAGGTCAGGTTATCTTCATGTCAGTATTTATCCAATCAATCAGATTAGCTAAGCGCCAGTGACTCTCGCCCATGCCTGCATTACACTGCCTCCACCACAAGGCAGGTGGAATAGTGACCGAGGCCATCCCCGACATCCGTAACCCATCCAGCACAATCCCCTCTCTCCCAGGGCTCCCCAAGTCCCAACGGCCAAGCTGCCACCCCCTCCTGGGCCCCCATCCCCACTCAAAGCAGCTGGTTAGCTCCACCAACTCCGAGGCAGGACATTCCCGGTCTAAAGTCAATGCTTGTCTCGTTAACACTGGTCTCGTCCGTCCAAGCGCTCTCCTCACAACTCCCAGGCTGCCGGGACTTGCAACGCACACATCAATGGCCAGGCTACACAGGGAAGAGCTTGTTCAGTTCCCTTCTCCGTTTCCTTTCCCCCTACCATTGAGGAGAAAGTAACAGTCCCCCAGGTGTCCTAGGCGTCCTGGGGGCATCCTCCACTCACACGCTGGTTTCAAACACTCCAGGGACCTGGCTGCCTCCCCACACGGCCACCCAAAGGCGGCTTTTCCAGCAACTGCCCCCCTACCCTTGCTCATTCCCATTTGGATCTCCTTCCTGACCCGCCGATTGCTACGAGGCGGAGGAGGGCCAGGAAAGTCTCCTCCAACTCGAGAAGGCACTTTAAGACCAAAGAACAGACCAAACAACTCCATACAACCTCTGCAGTCCGGTGCAGGGCAACTTACCGTCAGAGGAGTCAGAAGGGCAGTGACCCCGAGGAGAGGCGGCCTTCCCCCGCAGCTCTCCTCTGCCCGGACCGTAATTCCCAGCTTTATGCAACAGGCGCATGGTGGTGAGGTCACAGGGTGCTTATCCAAATGGGCACCACCTGCGCACCAGGGGCTCCATGCTCATTACCTAAAGTGGGGCCTTCTGGGTGCCGCTGTAGGCAAGATCCGAACAAGCCTTCCCCCATCCCAGTCAGGGCACATGTGAACCTCCTTGGCGCCTAGAACATGTAGTCCCAAAGGTGGGGGGCATCTCAGGGACATGAACGAGATGGAGAGCCTAGGATGGAGTCAGCGTCGGGAGGCATCCGATGGATGGAGACAGGATAATTCTATCAACGGTTCTCGGGCTGTTAGGCAATAGGAAGAAAAAGTGAACTTATCGCAATTTCACACAAAAATAAACCCTAGCAGATTAAAACTTAAATATATAACTTGCAATTTTGAAACATTTAGAAGAGCTTTATGAACTTGAGGTCAGAAAAGATTTGTATTAAAGTTTATGTATTTATTTTGAGAGTGGGAGGAGGGGCAGAGAGAGAGCATCCCAAGTAAATAATATATTTATCCCAAATAATATAATATAATAATAATTATCCCAAATAAAGATTTCTTAAAATACACACAGATGCCGCTAACCACTGACTGGTAAATGAATTATATTAAAATTAGGAATGTACAGTCCTCACAAAAATATATAGGGTAAAAACAGTTCACACGTTGGGAGAAGATACTTTCAACCTACGTAATCATAAAGATTACAGTCCAGAATATAAATGAAATCTATGAATTAATAAAAATGACAATTTATTGGAAAAATGAGCAAAAGACAGCCACAGATGGCACAGAAGAAGAAACACAACTGAGTCATAAATTGATGTAAAGATACTTAACCTTAATAGTAATCAAGAAAATTTAAACTAAAAACACAAGATACTTTTTCACACTCAACAGATTGGCAAAAATTTAAAAGGCTTTACGAAATCAGGTGTGGGCGAGGATTCCAATCAATGGCAACTCTCACGCATCGTCTTTAAGGGAACGGTTGGATACAATCACTCAGGGAAACTGTTGGCATCACGTTGTAAAACTGAACATCCCCTGTGGGCCAGCCCGTCCACTCCTGGATATATACCTTGAGAAACAAAAAGTTCCGTGCAGCACTGTTTGTAGTAGTAGTAATAATAATAACCATAACGGTAATAATAGAAACCTGAATGCAGTTAAAATGTCCTTTTAAGGGGCACCTGGGTGGCTCAGTTGGTTAAGGTCCGACTTTGGCACAGGTCATGATCTCATGGTTCGTGAGTTCGAGCCCCGCATCGAGCTCTCTGCTGTCAGTGCAGAGCCTGGAGCCTGCTTTGGATTCCGTATCACCCTCTCTCTCTGCCCCTCCCTTACTCGTGCTTTGTCTCTCTTCCTCTCTTAAAAATACACATTTTTTTAAATGTCCTTTTGTAATAGGATGGTACATAAGTTGTAGGTTATTTCTCTAAGGAAGCAGTGTGCAGAAGTAAGAATGAACTGGAGCGACACCTGTTAGCGTGGATTATTCTCACAATGATGATGTTGAGTGAAAAAAGCAAGTTAGTACAGTGCATATAGTATGATCCATTTTAAATACAGGGTGACATGACTTTGAGTAGATAATGAAAGAAAATGCAAAATGCTTATTGATTTATGATGTGGTTTCATCTTAGCTTGGGCAAACCATGCAGTATTTAATACATAGTAGCAGAATATTTACTATTGAAGCTTGAAAAGATGTGAGTTCTTTGTGTGCAATCTTTCATTTATGCATGTGAGAGGGTTTTCTTTTTTTTAAATATTTTTACATTGTAGTACTTGTTTTGCTTGTTGGGGGTGTTTGCTTATTTAATACATTCCGTCAAGGACAGAAATTACATGCTGGTTTTGATTTTGTTTTTAATTTTTTTTCCCCTAGGAAGTGTGTCTTGGGTTTTTCCCTTATTATTTTCGTTACTTTTTTTTTTCCTCTTCTTTTTATGGTGGTGGGGGTGGTTATGTTTAAATGAAGTTGCTTTTACAACACCAAAGACTTAACCATCCATTTCCTATACAAAGGTAGCTACTTTTTTGCATGGACCTCAAGTATACTGTAGTATAGAGGTGGAATTTAAGGAAAGGCATTAAGCAGGCTGTGTTTTAGCTTATGGGCAAGTAATACATTGTATCATGTATCTTGAATGTATCATAGATAAGCTGCTATATAACAATGGCCACTTCAGATAGCTGTGAAATTAGGTGATTAACTAGTTACTTAACCTTCTAATTTCTGTATAAGTCTAATTACATGAAATAGAAGTTGGGGTTTGGATTTTTTACTTTGCTTTTCTGTTTGGAGTGTAATTGTAACTACTGTAGTGTAAATGATGGAAAATAATTGCATATGTTAAAAAAATAAATAAATAAACAGAAAAAAAATAAATACAGGGTGAACACAAGAAAAGGGAAGTACTACGTTATTTGGGGATCCAAACCACCACTACGTGGTGGTGCCTCATAAGGAAAAAAGAATGAGGGATTCACAGGATAATAGCTACATGCAGAGGAGGGTTAAGTGCAGAGGAGTGATTGACACAAAGAGCTTTCCAACTATTGGCAGTATTCATTTTGTGACCTGCATGGTTAGTACAGGAGCCTTTCGTTTATTACAATTCCTTTTTTTTAATTATTATTATTTTTACTTTGAGAGATAAAGAGCAAGCAGGAAGGGGGCAGAGAGGGAGAGAGAGATCCCAAGCAAGCTTTAGGCTGTCAGCACAGAGCCCGATGCATGAACTGCAAGATGGTGACCTGAGCCAGAATCAAGGGGCAGACCCTTAACCAACTGAGTCGTCCAGGGGCCCCTATTATAACTCCTTATTTATCTTTATTCACTCATGTATATATAATATATTATTAAATATGTATAATATTTCACAACAAAATATTTAATTAAGCATTTACAATTCTGCACAGCGAATATTTGGGCATTATTTGCAAACATGAATCTCAAAGCTTTTTAATAAATTACAAGTCATATGCAAAAGCAAGAATAACATTAACAGTAGCGGATCTTAGCCATTTGCTGGTATTTGCCTGCTGATTCTAGAATTCCTGGGTGACTACCTAAAATTTTCAAAACTAATGAAGCTTATTCTGTCACTTTGCTTTTACTCAGATATTACCACCTCATAACTATTTAAAACCTCATCCTTTAAATTTATGTGTGCTTTATGATATGCAGACGAGGAAGCTAGAACTGAGATCTCATTTGTCCACCCAAACACCACTACTGAATTGGAGGGGCATGCCCCCAAATGTCTCACCGGTTGGGGAGTCAAAATATTTAGAGACTACTGTTCCAGAAACAGGCAGTGTTTCTCTAACTGAAAGTGCCTAAGGGTCTCCCGGGCACCTGCTTAAAAGGCCGTCTCCTGGACAGACCCTCCAGGATTCTGGTATGAAGACAGCCCCCGGAACATGGATTTTTAACCCACGCTGCAGGCCATTCTGCTAGAAGCAGCCCACCCGCCGCAGTTCTGCGGTGCGTTCCGACAAGAGTGAGGCCACAGCTTTAGAGAGCTGTGTCCCCAGACTGTGCGGAACCGCTTTTACTGAACTGAGCTTGGGCACGATGCCTTAGACTGGCACTGAGGGGCTCCGTGAGAGAGAAATGGCCCCTTTCACTCGAGCCGGTACCTGGAGTGAAGCTGTAATTGATGAGATAATGCGCGTAGAGGGCAGACCACGGAGCCCCGCACGGAGCGCGTTTTCAATAAACGGTGGCTTCTCATTGTTATCATTTTGTTTTATGGATTAATTCTTCTGATGAGAGCACTTAGGAGCAAGTTCTTTCTTTTAGTCTAGAAGAATTATGCTATTCTCTAAAACACAGCAATTTGACAGTCTGGTTCTTAGTTCAATTTATTTTGATACTTGGTTTAAATGGCTGTCTGTCGGAGCTGACAAAATGTACCTCCCGCCGATATGCAGATCTCAACGGGAGAAGGGAGTCGTTGGTCGGACTTAATGACTATACCTGTTTTTTCTGCCTCATTTACCAGTTATTCTAAGCAGTTTGATTTTTTTTTTCAATAGACACTCAATTTAGTGACTTTTGCATTGTTTTCCAGGGAACTTGGAACCAAATTAGTGACTCTTATCATGTAGGTAGACTTTCATCACGTGCAAAAAAGCATCTAATTTTTCATACTGTTTTATATTCTTACCCTTTTTTTCTCACCTACTTTTTTTTAAAGTTTATTTATTTATTTATTTAGAGAGAGAGAGAGAGAGAACGAGCAGGGGTGGGGCAGAGAGAAAGGGAGAGAGAGGGGATCCCAAGCAGGCTCTGCAATGTCAGCACAGAGCCCATCCTGGGGCTTGAACCCACAAGCAGCGAGATCACGGCCTGAGTGTAAGTCAGATGCTCAATCTACTGAGACCCAGGTGCCCCTCAGCTACTTCTAAATAATGCTACTTTTTTGATTATTTTGTTGGAAGGCAGTGAGAGGAAGGGAGGAAAGAGAGCGTGAGGAGGAACACGGCTGAGAGCAGACATGAGCAGACAGGAGGGACTAGTGTCTCCGTCAAGCTCCAGCTCCTACGTGCCCCCCGTTGCGATAATCAGAAATCTGGGTCAGAGATCCAATCTGTGTTACAGTCCGTCATGGGATTTCACTTCCTCTCTGATGGACATTTAGCCACAAATTCTATATTCATCACATAAATTTAACCAAATTAATAACTACCTTTGTGGAGAATTATCTGTTATTTTTGCATATAAAATGGTCTCCATTGCTTCATAGAAAATTTTGAGATGCATATTTTTTAACTGGGGGAAATTTCTAAGTGTCCAAAGAGGAGCAATCCCTACCCCATGTCTCTTGGATTCTTTACGTGAACTTAGAAAAACTAATTTTAATTCATCTTTAAATTTTCATTGCTTGAATTTTCGCAGGCTAAACTAATTGTTATCATTCCAACTAGTCTTTTTTAAATGTTTTATTTATTTTTTGAGAGAGAGAGACAGCATGAGCAGGGGAGGGTCAGAGAGAGAGGGAGACACAGAATCTGAAGACAGGCTCCAGGCTCTGAGCTGTCAGTACAGAGCCCGACATAGGGCTTGAACCCATGAACCGTGAAATCATGACCTGAGCTGAAGTCGGATGTTTAACCGATTGAGCCACCCGGGCACCCCTCATTCCAATTAGTCTTAAGAGAGCTTTGTGAAGACCACTGTTTTGAAAAGAAATTTCTACTTTTAAATGCTGGTTCAGAGCATATTATCATCTCACATTTCTACCTGCTGGTAACATTTAGCCAAAAATATCCAAGCGCAATAATAATGGGTCTGACATGACTGTGTTTACATAATTTTTAATAAATGAAAGCTACTCATTTTCTTTTCATCAGTGTGTCACGGTTTTTAATAGTTTTTAATTTCTCGTGCCTTTTTTGGAAAGCTTGCATACTTAATCATTTTCCTTTTTTATTTTTTTTTTTAATTTTAGAGAGAGTGTGCATGCACGTGGGGGAGAGGCACAGGGTGAGAGAATCCCAAACAGGCTTTATGCTCAGCACAGACCCCGATATGAGGCTTGATCCACGACCCTGGGATCATCACCGGAGCTGAAATCATGAGTCAGACCCTCAACCGACTGAGTCACTCAGGCGTCTCCATCATTTTTCTTTCTAATTCGTACTCCAGCATTCAGAAGCATCAGCCAGCTTTTGGAAGAATAGTCCCCTAAGAGATCTCTATGTGAGCACTTTTGCAGTAAGTGCCCTGGTATTTTTGAGATCTTAACAACTTCACTGATTTGGTCCCTTCTCAGGTTGCAGTGAAAATTAACTGGAGGAAAAGATGACTCATACAGTTTACAGGGCGGCTGAACAGTATTAGAGAATGGTGGGCGAGTAAAACAGGTTTTGAGGTAATGAATGGTACACGCTCCCATTGACCATGAAAAGTAATGTTGTATACTACAAGACGACATTGATTCTTCTACCATTTTAACAATTGATAAGGTAAGGAAGGAAAGAGAACTCGTAAGTAAAAGCCAGTTTTATTGGCATTCTTATAAACACAATTCTCTACCAGCTTCTCTTGGGCACGTCCACCATACAATGTTAGTTTATGACATTCGGTGATGAAGATTGGAAAAAACCCTACTGTGTGCTTACTGTATATGAAGCCCCACGTGAAGTGACTTAGATTGGCCCCTTCACTAAACACTCTGAACAATCACGGGGGAAAATAGTGTTATCCCTATTTTATAGAATCTGTAGGTTCTCGAGAAGATTAAATGATTTGCCTAAATTCTTCTTGTACTTGACATAGTTGGCCATTGGGTCCCGCTTGAAACACTCTCTTTCCTGGCTGCAGTCATACTTCCCCTTGAGTTTTCCTTGGCGTTTCCTGGCTATTCCTTAGTTTCCTTTCGTAATTTCTCTCTCCCTTCCTAACCCCTAAATGTTGATCCTGTAGATTCTCAGGCCCCTTGAGAGACTTTTCTAGTCTCTCTCCATTCTGTCTTAAATTTAAAGTGCCATCTAAATGTATATGATTCCTGTATATGTTTGGTCACCACCCAGACGAGTCTGATGAGTTCCTGTCATAAATCTTACTGCCTACTCGACACCTTTACTTGGATCTCTTACAGACAACTCACACGCAACACGCACAAAATTCAACACTTGATTTCTCCCTGAAACTATTTCTCACGAAGTTTCTCCATCTCAGTAAATGACATCATCATCCATCCAGCTGTACAAATCAGAAACGTTTTTATTTCTATCTTTCTCTTGTCTTCAACCCCAATATATGACTTTGTTTCATGGCTGGTTCCTCTAAAATGGAGCTCAAAGCCACCCATTTCTTTTCACCTCCTTGGACCGTGGGCTTTTGCCAACACTCCAGCCCTGCACTAATGCAGTAGTCTATGTCCTGGTTCCTCCTCTCCCCAAATCCATTCTCCATATAGTATTTGGAATTTTTTAAGGGAGGGAGGGGCACAGGGGGAGGGGGGGGATCTCAAGCAGGCTCTACTCCCAACGCAAGCTCATGACTGTGAGACAGTGACCTAAGCCAAAATCAAGAGCTCAACTGACTAAGCCACCCAGGTACTTCAGTCCTTGGAATTATTTTTAAAATGTAAATTGACGGGGGCGATAAAAAGACCATGGGGGACTATTAGGATTAGAGGATTTTCTATATGACACTCTAGTGGTGGGTACATGTCATTCAACATGCTTCAGATCTGCCCCTTGTCAAAACCCATTGGATGTACAGCACCAAGATTGAGCCCTAATGTAATCTGTGGATTCTGGGTGATGCGTTACCGGAGGGTCACGGATTGTAACCAATGAACCACTCTGGTGAGGCACGTTGAGAGTGGGGAGGTTGTGCAAGTGTGTGGTCAGGGGGTGTTTGGGAAATCCGTGCACCTTCCATTCAGTTCTGCTGTATACCTAAAACTGCTTCTAAAAATATTTCTTAAAAAATAAATTGAATGGTACCACTCTTCTGCTCACACTCCTCTAGTACCTTACTATTTGCCTTTGAAATAAAATCCAGATGCCTTTATGCAGCTGACCAGACCCCTACCTTTCTCTCCAACCCCAGCTCTGCCAGCCTCGAACTTTCCACCCACCGTCATCTCTGAACAGACCCCTCTCATGTCTTCGGACCTCGCCCTTCCTCCAGTGTCTCTCTGAAATGTCTCTTTGGATACCCCTCCTTCATCCTTACTGTTTCCCTCTTGTTTTCTCAGTCTCAGCTGAAGGACGCCATCTCAAAGGGCTAGCCTGACCGCTGTATCAAAATGAGAGCTCCACCCCCATATTTTCTTGTAACGTCCTATTCGTTTTCTTCAAGGATTTTCTTCATCGGAAATTCTATCTTCACCCATTTACTTGTTTATTATTGCTCTGTCCCACTGAACTATAATCTCCATTGAGGGCAGGGACTATATCTGTTTTCATTTACCACCATAGATCTGCTGTCTTGTACAAAGTAGGCAAGGGGTAAATATTTGATGAATGAATGAACGAACGAACGTACATCTGGCTAGTAAGTGGTGAAGGTAGGATTCAAACCCAGAATCTGTCTGACTCTAGAATGTGTGCAGTGAACTATAATGCCAGAGTAAAAGTAATTCGTCTTTGGTGGAATTGCAGTGTGAAATTAATTTTATTATATTATCATTAAATTATATATAAATATTAAATAGTATAAGTTATATTTAAATATATATTATATGTTATATTAAATTATTAGATTATTATTATTTAAATTCTCCTAAAATGCTTAGTTGGTTGGGTAGCCAACTTCGGTTCAGGTCAGGATCTCACTGTTTGTGGGTTTGAGCCCCATGTCAGGCTCTGTGCTGACAGCTCAGAGTCTGGAGCCTGCTTCAGATTCTGTCTCTGTCTCTGTCTCTCTCTCTCTCTGTCCCTCCCCCACTCACACTCAGTCTCTCAAAAATAAATAAACGTTAAGAAAAAAATTTTAATGCAATAATCCATAGGCTAACCCTTCAGTGACAAGAGAGTCGTGCTTGGTTGGCGTGTACTCTGCAAATCAACAGTGGGCTGGATAACAGAACTACGGCGTCTTTGGCACTTTGCTCATTACTGAGACGCCCAGACAAGGTCCCCTGCAATGATTCTATCAACTCTATCAAGTTTTCTGTGAAATCACATCAAATGACTTTGGGAAAGTTACTTAACCTATTTAGACCGTTAGTTCTTTATCTACAAAAAGGGGGAAGAGCTATTTCATGGGATCATTTAGGAGGACTGAAGGAGATCAGAGATGAAAAGTCCTCACCGTGGGGTCAGTATATGGCTAGGAAATAGTGACTGCGTTCTCTCTCTCTCTTCTCTCTTTTCAAAGCCTTAATTCTTCAGTTGGCTGAAAAACTCTAATCTTTAAGGCTAATCAACAAGGGTTCCTTTTAAAAGCTACTTCTAAGTTCCGACCTGGTTCAGAGTTACTGGATTGACATGCCAAGTCAACAAAGACTAATGATGTAGGGAGAAGCAGGAAGGAGGGTTCCCCACGGAGGGGACCTTCGGCATCCACAGGCAGGCTCTCAATCCGGATGAACCAGATTCTCAAACAACACTGAGGTCAAACTTTATGGCCCTGGCAGCTACAGTTCCCTTTTGAAGTCAGTAGCATTTCTGGAATTTGTGTTTGGTTAAGTTTACATTTCTCACCAAGGCACAGCTTGGAGGAATGTACAAGAAAACTAGAGCAACCTACCTGTTCTTTTTGAAGTTGTTTTTCAAGAGAAGTTTGATGACGTTCATTGATTCTGCCTTGAACAACAGCAGCAACAAAGTAAGACAAACACTGATATTTGGGGATGGGAAGTTTTTTTCCTATCGTCTCACGGGACTTTGTTCTCCAGGATTTGCCAAGTCCTCTGTTTCATGTGTTTAATGAAAGTCTTGGGTCCCACTTCTCTTGAGATCGATTTGAGAGGATCATATTGCTTTCTTAAGAAAAATGTCAGGGGGCGCCTGGGTGGTCAGTTAGGTGTCCAACTTCAGCTCAGGTCATGATCTCACCGCTCATGGGTTCGAGCCCCGCGTCGACTCTGTGCTGACAGCTCAGAGCCTGGAACCTGCTTCGGATTCTGCGTCTCCCTCGCTCTCTGCCCCTCCCCCACTCACTCTCTCTCTCTCTCTCTCTCTCTCTCTCTCTCTCTCTCTCTCAAAAATGAATACGTGTTTCAAAAAACATTAAAAAAAAAAGAAAGATGTCTAAGTTTCTTTTCTGTGTCTCAGGTTTTGGATGTAATCGTGACAAACCTACACGAGCCGGTGGAGGAAGCCATGGAATTTTTAGAGAATCTGGAAATGTAAAAAAAGGAATTGAATGGATTTAAACATTTTAAATTTGTAAGCAAAGTATAGCTGATATATAATATTAAATTTGTTCTGGGGGTACAACATAGTGACTCAACAATTCTATACCTTATGAAATGCTCACTACGGTTACTGTATTACAGTATCATTTGCTATATTACCCATGCTGTACTTTTCCTCCTCGCAACTTATTTATTTTATAACTACCATTTTGTACCTCGTAACCCCCTTCACCTGTTTTGCCCACCACCCGTCCCCTTTGCAACCACCAGCTTGTTCTCTGTATTTATGAGTCTCTTTCTCTGTTGTTGTCATTGTTGCTGTTTGTCCCTTTGTTGTGTTTCTCAGATTCCGCATAGAAGGGAAATCATATGATATTTGCCTTTTTCCTGTCTGACTTATTTCACTTAGCACAATACCGTCTAGGTCCATCCATGTTGTTGTAAATGGCAGAATCTCATTCTTTTAATGGCTGAGTAATAGCCCACCACTCACTCTTCTTCTTTTTCTTTAATGTTTATTTTTTTGAGACAGAGAGAGACAGAGCATGAGTAGGGGAGGGGCAGAGAGAGAGACACACACACACACACACACACACACACACACACACACACAGAATTCGAAGCAGGCTTCAGGCTCTGAGCTGTCAGCACAGCTGCACAGCCAAATCGTATGGTACTTCTATTTGTCGTTTTTTGAGGAAATTTTATACTGTTTTCCATAGTGGCGCAAGAGATTCCTAGTGCCTTCTGATTCCAGGACAATTAAATAGATCGTTTGCTAAATATTTACTCGTTTTGGAGAAGAAAAACTTAGAGGTAAGTACTACAAAGTTTAAGATTTATCATAATGAGGGGCGCCTGGGTGGCTCAGTCAGTTAAGTGTCTGGTTTCAGCTCAGGTCACGATCTCACCGTTCGTGGGTTCGAGCCCCACGCCCTGTGAAATTAGTGGAGCCTCAGCTGCCCTCGTTGACTGGAACTTGGGCCAAGGAGATGGTTTCAGACCATCCTAGGGCAAAATTATTGGTGTTTCTGATGTCTCTTATGGATTGGCTTTAATATTCATTTACTAATAAATATGTTCAAGGTAATCAGTTCCGTTTTTTCTGATTTCTAAAATCAGCGATGTTTATTTCAAAGGTAACCGTATCAAGACACTTTGTCCTTTTCTTCACATTATTTTAGTGTCTATGAGGAATGTCTTATTACTTTCAAACTCTCCTCCTCAGGGTAATCCTGCCTTTACATTTCATTTTTCAGTTCTGGGCTCCATTCGATTTTTACTCACAGAATTAAATCTGAGGGAGTCATTATTCTGCTTTTTATAGTATTTCTAAGTATCTGAGAAAGACAAGATCATTTTCACCTACCTTTTAATAAAATCAACCGAGGGGTTTTAGTAAAAGAGAACTTTCCTTTTCTGACATTTTTGGAGAGGGAAGAAATGCTTTTTGATGTCATCTACTCCGTCCGGCTCCCCCGGGGCCCAGGAGAAGTCAAGGCCAGCCCTGCCCCGTGTGCTCTCTGCCGCCCTCACCTGCGCTTTGTTAGCACACCAGATGGAAACGCTTCCTGTCCTGCCTTCACAAAGCTGGAAGGTTCTGCTAGTCTCATTTTTCCAACCTGGGTGCATTTACACCCTTCTGGTGAGAGGGGAAGCCCCAGAATAGGATTGGAATAAATAATGCGGGGACCGGAGAAAATGCTTTCATTGACAATTGTGCAAATAAAACAGCCCCAGGAAGACTTTGCCAGTATTCAGCGACTCCAGTTCACAATTTGGGGTGGCATTTAAAGAACTCACTTCTAAAATTAGCCTGAAAGAGAAGGAATTTTCTTGTTTTCTGTTGTTTCTGTAACTGAGTATCTCTGAATGATACTTTTTGATAGAAGACTTAGAATTCACACCCACACATCTTGTGACATTTTATGATGAAATTTAAAAAATCACCATCCAGTTTTAAGTTCTATAGTTGCATCCTCCCATCAAAATATAGAAAACTCAAAAGTAGAGGAAACAGAAAGAGTACTGGTGATGTAGCTGTGAGATCCTTTGGTTTCTATGAGTCATGAGTGCCTCTTTGAAGGTCTACCAGGAAAGTTGGGTTTTGATGAATCTGTGTTTCTAGAGTATAATGCCTAGAAATACAACGAGGTCTTCACATGGAATGACTGTTGGAAACTGCTTTTCCTAAAATAAAAAAACATTTGGGCTAAAATTAACAACTCCAGCAACAACAGATGTTGGCAAGGATGCAGAGAAAGAAGAACTCTCTTGCACTGCTGGTGGGAATGCAATCTGGGGCAGCCGCTCTGGAAAACAGTATGGAGGTTCCTCAAAAATTAAAAATAGAACTACCCTGTGATCCAGAAATTGCACTAGTAGGTATTTACCCAAAGGATACAAAAGTGCTAATTCGAAGGGGCACATGCACCCCAATGTTTACAGCCGCACTATCAACAATAGCCAATTATGGAAAGAGCCCAAATCTTTCCATATCGACTGACGAATGGATAAAGATTTGGCATATATGTACAATGGAATATTACTTGGCGATCAAAAAGAATAAAACTGGACATTTGTAACAATGTGGATGGAACTAGCATGTATTATGCTAAACTAAGTCAATCAGAGAAAGATAAATAAAATATGATTTCAGTCATATGTGGAATTTAAGAAATAAAACAGATGAATGGAGGGGAAAGAAAAGGGAAATAAGATAAAAACAGAGAGGGAGGCAAACCAGAAGAGACTCTTAATACAGAGAACAAACTGAGGGTTGCTGGTGGGGAGGTGGGCGGGGGTGATGGGCATTAAGGAGGGCACTTGTTGGGATGAAGACTGGGAGCTCTATGTAAGTGATCAATCACTAAATTCTACTCCTGAAACAATTGTTACACTATATGTTAACTAACTTGGATTTAAATAAAATTTTAAAAATTTTTTAATAAAAATAAATATTTTTTCTTATATATTCCCCTATGATTTAGGCAGCCTGGGCTTTCAGAACAATTTGCCTAAATAGCGTGCATTTAAACTGGTCACAATCACTGAGTAAATGGTTCGCTGTGGTCCACGGGTAAGATTTTCTTCCCTCTGTTGACTTAGTTCCTGGATTCCACTTAACTAATGAAACTAATTGCCTACAAAGAGGACTAGGATAAACATATGATTTGAAAAGGCTAAGACATGGGAGCTGTGAGCAAACTCACAGTGGCCAAACATCTCTAGACTCTGCTAATCTTGAATTACTATTCAGAACACTCTCCGCTCTTCTCTGTTTCATTTTATGCCTTGGCTATTCTGATACAACGCCGAGCTCTTTCCCATTACGTGTTCAATCGTTCTGTCCTTGTTGAATTAGTTGCCAAATTGCTTTCTGATCGGGACTCTTCAGGACAGACTCCCTCCTTGGCATGGATGCAGATCTTCCTTAGCAGCAGTTTGCTGTCATCGGTGCAGAGATGCATGGAGAGGGCGACTGAAGATACACTTTTAACTCCTTGATTTGAATGGTCCATGGAGACATGCACCAGGTCAGCCTGTCGCAGTAAGCGCGTTATGGCAGGTAAGAGAAAATACTAGGAACCATGCATTTCCTGCCTTTGGTTAACATACAATTAACAGCGTATTTCTCTGCGAAGACAGTCTTTACATCAAAAACTTCCACGAGTTCTGGATAGATCCAATGCAAAGGCTTTCAAGGCTTGAGTAGAGAAATATGTTCTCCTTTTTATTTAAATGTTTGTTTTTGAGAGAGAGAGAGTGTAAGCAGGGCGGTGGGGGTGCAGAGAGAGAGAGGGAGACACAGAATCTGAAGCAGGCTCCAGGCTCTACACTGTCAGCAGAGCCCGACGCAGGGCTTGAACTCACCAACCACGAGATCCTGACCTGAGCCGAGGTCAGACCCTCAACCGACGGAGCCACCCAGGCTCACCTGTTCTTGTTTTTGATAAAAATAGATTTCTGCCCAACCAGAATACGGTAATATCTGTGGAATGCTGCGCCCTCACCTATTCCATGAAGAAATTCAAGGTAGGGGGGAGATTTCAAGACTTCCGTGTCCAGCTTCTTTGTTCCTAAAAAGGCGTCCAAGACATAAAAGGCTGCTATCATTCTGTCTCGTTACACGTTGGAAACGAGGAGATAAACCCACAGGCACGAGAATACATGTGTGGGTGGGTGGGTTTCTTTCTTCGGTTAGTACGTGAGGCTGACAATTTGTGCCATAAGCTTCGAGTTAGCACTCTTCCTCCGATTCCTCTGTCAAAACGCAGCATGATTTAGCACTGAACAATATTAAATATACGTAGGAAAGCACCAAAAGTTATGGAAGATGCTACCTGGGCATAAGGTACCAAGATTTCATCTGATGAGAGAATATCTTAGTTTCAAAACCCTTTCGCAATCAGCGGTAAACACTAGCCGATAAAACAGTAGCGAGCCCAGGGGCTACGTGCAAACAGAAACAACAACATGTACAGTGAACATTCTTCCTTCATTTGTTGCCTTAGCAAATAGAATTTGATTGCCAAGTTCTTCACAGAACATTGAGTCTTTTGTGTTTTATTTCTATCTATAGACACAGAGATCTGTCCCTCTGCCGTGGAGATGTTGTCTTATATGAGGATTGTATTTCAGCAAACATAATTAAACCATCACAAACAGAGCCTTCCATTAGTCAGTCCAGACTTACTGCCGTTGTCCCCCAGACGCATAGGAAAGTATTTCACATTCTGCTGGGGGAAGAGAGAGACCGCTAAATATTTCATGGGTTTTTCTTGATCAGATTGTTTATTTCTCAACATTTTAAAGAGATACTTAATTTTTCCCGACAGCTATTTTTGTCAGCGCGTTAGAGAAATAGATATTAAGGGCAAAATTTGCATGGGATGACAAAAGCTGGTATTTTCCTGGAATGATGCTTACTGTGTGCATTAAAATAAATCTCACACTGTTCTCCAGAAAATGTCCTTGGCATTTGACGTGTTCTCTAAAGCTATATTCTGGTAATGTTCTGCATCTAAGGTTTCGAGCAGGGGGAGAAATCATATTTTGATTGGTGCGGTTCAATATACATTTGGGTTTCATGCAAAAAAATAAAAAGACACTAGAGGGCGCTATTTGATTTTCTTTTCCGCTGTGTCGTGCCGCACTGCCAGTGCACGGGGGCACTGAAAAATGCCCTGGTCTCCTCATTAGGGCCAGACTGCGATGAAATACGGGTATAGAAATCGCTGAGTTCCAGGAGCGAGCCTAGGAGCTTCACGATGGGGTAGAGGCTAAATTCAGAATTAGTAAATAAGTAATTCTTTATTACCCCAAACCTACATGATTGTCATCTTTAGATAATTAATTCCTTTGGTTGAAAGAAATTTTAGTAGATTTCAAGCTCTTACTAAATGTCAAATGGTCCTAAAAATAGTTAGAATATTAGACAATGTAAAACAATTAGTGCTCTCAAGTTTTGCCACCAGGATGCTGAGGAGCACACGTATCTACTACTGGTTAAGAAACTAATTATAGAATTTCCAATTGTCAGAAATGCCAGACCCCACGGTGTTGTTTTTTTTGATATCAGACAAATACCAAGTTAATAAGATTCCCAATTAGCTTCCTTTTTAACCTTTGCTAGTGCTTTTTTTCACTCCTCTTCCTTGAGGCAAATCTTTTTGAGTGGCAGGAAAAGGCGGCGTTC
This sequence comes from Helogale parvula, assembly GCA_004023845.1. Lineage (NCBI taxonomy): Eukaryota > Metazoa > Chordata > Mammalia > Carnivora > Herpestidae > Helogale > Helogale parvula. Next base: position 87,633 of record PJEM01003864.1, on the reverse strand, counting down.
TGGAGCTAATCTAAATATATACTGTCGTGTGATTTACATTTGTATGGTGTCATTTTCTAACATAAGAATGTTAGAAATGAAGCTTAATATTCTCCTTTTACAGAGAAGAAAGTGGAGGTATTACGCTGTCGAATGGTTTGTTTCAAGGAGAGAATTAGTAGAAGCATCAGGATCACTTTCCAGTTCTGCCGTCCTGGCAGTCAGCTGAGGGGCCCGTTTGGTTTTAGTTCTGTACAAATATTTCCCTTTGACACAGACAGGAATGATTGACTCACAGATGACATGACAGCTGTCACCCTGCATTTCCAGGTCTTCTGTCCTCCAGGCTCACCAGAAGCTCCTACTTCCCGGCTCTCAATTAGTTGACAGCCATGCAACATGCTTTGGACAATGAAATGGGAACAGAAGTGATTTGGTGTCCTTTCCAGGCTGTGATTCTCCACCCTGTCTCCCCTAGCCTCGCTGAACCCTCAAGCCTTGTATTGAGCTTGCAGCATCAAAAGATAATAAAGCCTCAAGAAATAACAAGTGTTGGCCAGGATGTGGAGACAAGGGAGCCTTGGTGCACTGTTGGCGGGAATGAAATCAGCGCAGCCACTGTGAAAACAAAATGGTGGCTCCTCAACAAACGAATACCAGAACTAGCATACAACCCATCAATGCCACTTCTGGGTACTTAAGCAAAGGAAAAAACAAGACTAATTTGGAAATATAGCTACATCCCTATGTTCATTGCAGCATCACTCACAACAGCCAACATATGGAAAAAACTGGAGTCCATCAATGGACAAGTGGATAAAGAACAGGTAATACACACACACACACACAACTACTTAGCCGCAAAATAAAGAAGGAAATCCTGCCATTTGCAATAACATGGATAGACAGTGAGGGCATTATACTAAGTGAAATAAATCAGAGTCAAATATTGCAAAATCTCACTTAAACAGGGATTCTTTTTTTTAGGTTTATTTATTTATTTTGAGAGAGAGCACATGCATACGTGTGAGGAGGGGCAGAGAGAGAGAGAGAGGGAGAGAATCCAAAGCAGGCTCTGCATCACCAGCACAGGCCCCGACACAGGGCCCGACAACCCACAAACTGTGAGATCATGACCTGAGCTGAAATCAAGAATCGATCATTCAACCAACTGGGCTGCCCAGGATTCTTAAAAAGAAAAGGAAAGAAGAGCTCACAGATACACAGAAATCCCAGAGGTGAGGAGGGGCGGGTCAGTAGGCAAAACGAGTGAAGGTGGTCAAAATATACAGATTTCCAGTTACCACACAAGTTAAGTCCTGGGCGCGTAACGGACGTCATGGCGACTACGGTTCATAATACTGTGCTGTATATTTGAAAGTCAGTAGGAGAAGGGATCTTAAAAGTTCTCATCGTAAGAAAAAGTATTGGCAGGTATGGAGGGTAACAGATGTTAACGAGTCTTCCTGTGGTGATCGTTTCACAGTATATACAAATAGCACCTCAGCTGGACACCTGAAACTCCTAAGTTATATGCCAATTATATCTCAAAAAATTTTTAAGTGTGGTTCTGATGCAGAACAGGAAAATAAATCAATGGAAGGGAATCAAGAGCTCATAAACAGACCCACAGAGACGGAAACTTTCTATATGGTAAAAGTGGTTCCACAGTTCGATGGGGAGAGGATAAACTGTTCAATAACTTCTGCTGAGGAAAAAAAAATAACCAAGTCTCCGTCAACCTGCCCCAGGTGAGAGAGGACTGGGGCCCACTGGCACAGGCGAGAAAGAAGCGCTGGTGTGCAAGCCACTTAGATCCTGGGATACTCTATTATCTACCGTGACCTCACTTATCCTAATGATGAGACAAGCTAAAGATGTCAACCAAGGAAGAAAACCAAAGGCCAAAAAAACAAAAACAAAATTTAAAAAAACCTCCCAAAGGCCAATAAAAGTGTAGCCAAAACAGGTTTAAAGAACTAAAAAAACGAAACAAAACAAAACAGAAAAAACCTCCAAACCCAACGAACTATTGTTTTAATTTGTAAATTTCTCATGACTTTGATAAGAAAATCAATAAAGAGAAGTTATTAAAGATTAAATCACTTCCTCGTGTGTTTTTAGGTAAGATTCGTCTCAGGAAATCAAGCAGAATAAGCAAGACGTTCTTATGTTCAACTCAGGATCTGTCTGATTGCGAACCCCTAAACCTTCAACTGTGTAAATGACACAGTTTTTCACGTGAAGACAGAACGCGCACATAACCTCAGTTTCTCCATTTGTTGACCCTCCCAGAGGGCTGGGAGGTCAAAGCACCCCAGCACAGACTGTGTCTACACCCCAGCTCCCTCAGCCCAGTGACAGTTGCCTGGTGTATGCAAGACAGCACTAATCATATCCACACCCACGGTCAAGGATGCTAGGATTTATGCTCTGCTTTTCAGAGCTCCCAGAAAAATACAAAAATACCATCAGCTTCAATCCAAAACAATTTCAAAATAAACTTGAAGTGGGTTTTACTTTGTTTTTAACCTCAAACAGAGAGGCGGCCCAGGGATATATTTAGCAGGCCCCCCATTTTGCAGTTAATTACAGCAAATGCGAGTTTGTGTACCATATACAAGAGTGGACGCTACCTGCTTCTCCTCCACACCGCTCGGTAGCGTCCCGCTGATGCCCCGTAAGTCCGCACGAAAAACACCTGTTTGACAGGAATCAGAAATCGTTGTGGTACTCGACCAAATAAATGAACCGACTTTCTTCATGGCCAAGAACGCGCTTTATCCATATAACAAAAACACACGAAAGCTCTGGCCAGCAGTATCTACTGCTGCTAATTCGTGGAATCCGAGCATGCTACTTGGCGTGAAAAGCTTAATATCAGCAAGAATTCTTTCAGTCACCAAGTAATGAGAATACGTGAACACAACGTTTATTTAAGCATAAAACACATTAAAAAGTATTTGGTTGATTTGTGAGAGAGAAGGGTCTGGGTCTGGGATGGGGGATGGGGTTCCCCAGGTCTGCAAACAATCTCCCGAGCGGCCATGGCAAGGTTGAGGGACATGGGGGGGGAGGGAAGGAGGAGCTCGTCATAAACAGAAGTGAGCGGCACGTACATATCACAGATCAGACACTTGCAAACATCAGGAAGAGTCCTTAGAGAGACTCGAACCTTCCAGTCACTGCTTCCCAGTGTTGTTCCAACAGGCCCTTTCCCCGTGAAAAACTATGGTCCAGAAACGGCACTGGCTTGACAGATTTCTCTGGTTAGATTTCCGGTCAGACTTCTCCAACCAGGACTTTTTTTTCCTTTATTGGTGTTTCACGTGAACCAAAGTTTCTAGTGACAACTGTTTGGAAATTTTAGGCAAGATACATGCTTTTTCCACCACTGGGTTTCAGAGGCCCTGCTGTGGGCTTTGTAAATGGAGCTTGGAATGTCACTCATTTCTAGGACTCGGACTGTGAGGCAGGTGGTATCATTTTGAGAATGGCTGGACACTTTCAAATAGGTTTTGACTGAAGGGCACACACCTTTTATCCTAGGGGGAGTTGAAGTAAGTAAATTACAGTACGTTACGTAGCAACCTTGAGTTAATTATGAGGTCGTGCCTGATTTATAGACAAAATGCCATAGTAAAATCTGGGTCATGATGAGAAGCAGCGTCCAAACTTGAAGTTCAATGGAAGAATTAGATGCTGTGAACAGAGAGGAACATAGTAAGTCCTGTGAAGAAAAATACCTGTTTGACAGGAATCAGAAATCACTGCGGTACTTGGCCCAATAAATGAACCCACTTTCTTCATGGCCAAGGACTCGCTTTACCCAGAGGGTGCTGACTGAGGCAGGAAAGCAGCAGAATTAACCTCTACAAGAGTCCTGCCGGCCTCGGGGAAACCACGGGCTCAGACTCCCGCGAGAAATCTTGCTTGTTGGGTCTTGGATCCCAGTCCCAGCCACAGCCCAGGCAGACTTGGTGACCTGATTTAATGCCAATAGTTGGACCTTAAGTAGTTGGGTGTCTTATTTTTCTTAAAAATCACCTTCATCTTTTAGATGAAAGAACAGGACCCAAAGGTTCAAATATATATGTCTCCAAGATGGCGCTACAATTCTTTGGCACTTTCTCCATCTTTCCATCTTAATTTCTGAGATTTAAGTCCGTTGCTAACTGAGTGGCCTTCGCATATGAATGTCTCCTACTCAGCGCAAAGGGCTCCCTGTGCTCCCGGCCGCCTGCCCCGAACGGGAGGTGACAGTTACCTCGGCAGCTCTTGCCGTCCTCCTGAAGGGTCCCCGTCACGCAGCTACACAGAGGCCCGTCTACCCGGCTCGTGCAAATCTGCTCGCACCCTCCATTGTCCTCACACCAGTCCAGCCCTAAAAAAGAGCAGCTGGTCACATCGACATCAGACAGGTTAGATCTTCAACTCCTATCTCAGGGCGAGACTTTAAACAGAGGAGAGGAAGAAGAAAAGCGCAAGGCTGTTGTGGGCGTTTTAGGTCAAGGAGACGCCTCCGTCATGGAAGTGAGCCGTTCTGCTCCACCTGGCGTCCTCCACTTCCTCATTCACCAGACCCACATCGTAGTTGAAACGACCCAAGAGTTAGTCCAAGCTTTCACATCCCATTGTTTTAATAATTTATCATGTGTTTTGGGGAGACATACATACTTTTTCTCCTAATAGGTCCCACCGAAATGATCTGCTCTTTACGCTCTTTGGTATAATCTGTGGCAATCCTGGAATTCTGTGGGCAATTCTGAAAGACAGAGCACCAGAGGGAAAATTGCACACAGTTAAGCTGATCACTTATTCTCCACCATGTCTCCACCTCCGAAAGAGGCAGTGGTCCCAGCCTGGAGTGCTATCGCTGCTCGGATTAATTAGAACCAATGCATTCTTGATCATGGAGCCCACTGGGACTCTGGGCTTTATGTTGAGCAGAATTAAATATATTCCTTGCACAAGAATTAGACTCAGAGATGCTCCCTTCCCAGGAACGAGGACTGTTGTAGCACATCGGGCAGTAAGGGAGGCGGCAGCATCTGTAAGTAGCTCTGACCATAATTCACGGCGTGATTCTGCAAACATCGGGGAAGCATGCAGCTGGAATATTAAAGGTTAGGGAGCCGATTCCAGGGCAATAAAATCTTAGGGACACCCGTACTCAGCAGGGATGTAAGCCTGGCATGGGAGGGATGATTGGCCCGTCACCTGCTTTCATCAGCCCCTCCAGCAGCCTCTCCAGAGCCACTGGCTGGCGTGGACCTGGATGAGAGGCAGGGAGGTCACTGTCTGAAGAATATCTGGCTGAAATATCCTGAACCCAGGGGTTTGCCTCTACAGGGCACTGAAGCTGGGTCCCATTATTCCCGTCAGGTTCAGGTGGCTGTGAGACTGTGGTCTGGTGGTTCTCGAATGGGGCCAAGTTTGCTCCCCCCTCCTCTGGAGGACGTCTGGCAAGGCTGGGAGGGAATTTTTGGGATGTAGCAGCTGGGGAGGAGGTGCTATTTGCCTCTAGTGGGCAGAGGCCAGGGGCGCTGCTGAACACCCTACAGTAGTGCTCAGAACAGCCCCCATGACAAAGAATGATTTGGTCCCAAAGGTCAGTAATGCCGAGGTCTGAGAAACCCTGGGCTAAGTGCTCTATGCCCATGACTGACATTTCAGAGACAGAGAGGAAGAGGAAATGGACGTCACTCTTCTGCATCCTCTCTCTTACTGTCTCCCCAAAGGTGGGTCATGCCTGAGCATCTGGGGATGATTCCAACTTGGCCATGTCTGGGTGCTGTGAGTCCCAAAGAACTCTCAGGAGCCACACAGATCTTGGCATTCGCGATCCCCATGTTGGAAAAAGCAGGGCAGTGAGAAATAGGGCCAGGCCAGTTCATTTTCACGCTCTCACTTACTATTTTACAGGAGTACTTTTCTGAATCACACAGTGACACTGCACAGTGAAGATGAACTTCATCATAATCCCCAATGAACTTGAAGACAGTGACGTGAAAGCGACAGGTCAGGGAGACACCGTTCTCCTCGATGCCAATGGTGTTATCTTTAATGTTCTGACACCTGTTCAGAAGAAAGTAGAATCTTTGCTTCACACATTTGCTTCTATTTCATATAAAACCATCATAATAGGTAAAAAGGTCTCTGCCTTTGAGAGTGACCTCCGGACTGTGTGGGTGTCTCATTTACTACTACTCCCATCTATTTTCATAGTTTGTTTTAAAACCATTGGAAAACACCTCAAACTAGTGTCCTACGTGCATAAAAGCAAAATGACTGCAGGAACTGCCCCCAAGTTCCCTCTCCCTCAGTTTCTCATTCTGCCCCTCCCTCCCAGTGCCACGCTTTACTGATATCAACTCAACACACACCATCCGTCCTCGCCACAGCTGTGCTTTCTCTGGTTAATTACCCCTTTGGGGAGGGTCTCCTGATCAAAACCCTCTTGGCCCATCTTCCCACATATTAAGTTAGGTGGGAGCTGGAGAAGAAGGAAGAGCGGTCCAGGATGACCTAAGACTCCTTTGCTGCAGGTGACGGCCTCTTCTCTGCCTCTGCCTCTACCCTTTGTGGTATCGAGCTGCCGGCCTCCCTCAGGCACACAGATCTGCCTCCACTACTTAGAGTTCCCCAATGCACCACAGTTACCCCACGGCCCTTCCACTTGAAGCCTCCCCAATCTGGAAGTCTTCCCACGCATACTGCCACCCTTTCCCCAACACCAGTCTACAGCTCTCCCTTCTCTCCACAAACCCCTTGCACCACCCTGACCAGACAGGAACAGGTGGCTTTCCCTGGAGCCCAAAATCAGGTTGTAATCCTCACTGGGTCTCTAACACACTGCAGGGCACGTAGGAAGTATCTAAACATCTCTGTGAATGAATGAGTGAGTGAATGAATGTGCCGCCATTGCTAAGGTTGGCCTAGAGGAGCCAAGCAAGAAGTTATCTAAAAATGATAAAGATAAAAAGGGTGATGCTTTTTTTTTATTCACTCCTTCCCTGAGCCCACGGGATTCAGTAGCCTAGTGATAAGGAAAATGAAAAACTGAAGTTATCCTTCAGCACCCCCACACCTATTAGGCTTTGTAATTAGCCTTCAAGGCAATAATCTCTTAAATGCTTTGAAATGAAAACTTACTTGCCATACTTTTCCTTGTCACTGTTATTCACTGGAATAATCTAAATTGGTTCAAAGTTTCTAAAATGTTCACAGCACTCCAACCTTCACACAGGCTCCCTCTTGGCCAGTCCACCGCCTCCCAGAGAGATGACTTGACATCTGGGTGCCAGAAACACACGGAGCAGGAGGAAGGGCCTGGGGAGGCAGGGACAGGCCGTGTGGATGCCTGCCTCGGTGCTGGCACACAAGCCAAGCACTAGAATCCTCTGCTCAGCATCAGAGGAGCACCTGTCCGGGTGCACAAGAGGAAAGAGAGGTGACCTGCGTGTCGGGTCTCCTGAGCCACTGGGAGGTGGTCGTGTGACCTCTGCCCTCTACGGAGCCGCGGAGGAACGCAGACCCCCCCAAAATTCTAAAGTGATCCCGTTTTGCTGCTCATGCTTTCGCCCGGATGAGTTCGCTGAAAAAACAATAACCACATCCCTCCAAGAAAGGTCAGGACTCAAGAATCAAAATTCCCTCCTATGATGAAATCAAATAGCCATTTCATCTGCAGGCCTTTTGTTCAGACGCTGGGGGTTGGGGGGAGGTCAAGATTTACAAACATGCTCATTCACTCACTCGCTCTCCTCTCTGGGTCAAGTCTATTAAACACTATTTTAAAACTGCCAAATACCGGGGTGCCTGAGTGGCTCAGTAGGTCAAGCACTGGATTTTGGTGCAGATCATGATCTCACAGTTCATGAGTTCTAGCCCTGTGTTGAGCCCTGCACTGACGGTGCAGAGCCTATTTGGGATTCTCTTTCTCTTGCCTTCTCTCTCTGTCCCTCCCCCACTCATGTTCTCGGTCTCAAAATAAATAAAATACTTAAAGAATAATAAAACTGCCAAACACCACTGTGTCCTTCAAAGGAGGGAGAGACCCTACCCCTAGGCTTGCAAATGCACAGGGGCTCAGAGCTGAGCTCTTTCCCTTTGGGAAAGGATGATGGGAAAGAGAGGCATCCAGCCTGTGGGCACTCGGTAGTCACCAAGCCCCTCCCTTTGCCTCCGAGGAGGTTAAGAACCAGCTCAGGAAGACAATCCCTCAGTGACCCCGCCACAAGCCCCGTCTGGCCACTTAAGGTGGTGGTGTGTCCCGATACTTGGAAGGATTCTTCTTCTGCCCCTGGTGAGTTGCGTGGCCTTAGAGGAACTGTATACCTAACATCTCTGAGTCTGTTTCATCTGCAAAAACAGTGGATATTCATGGTTTGCCCAGAACCACACCTTCTTTTGGGAAACTATTCCTTTTTAACCCTAAAGTGAATTACAGTATCCATAATGCTCCCTGACCACCCCACGGTAGGCCCAGGCTGGGGACAGGATTCCGGACATGCTACCCCCCCCAATCCGGTGCCCTGGCATATTTAGTATTTTAAGGTGAAGGTGTTTGAGAAAAGCAGAAGCAGAATGGTCACTCTGACCTTTCCCTGACCCTTTGCCCCTGAAACAGGTCACATGTAAGGGGTGCCCTCTCCCCACCTGCAGGAAACGAACACCCTTATCACCAAAGATGGAAGGACGGCAAGGAGAATCCTAACAGGCTTTGCTAAGTTTCTCCCATGATCACACCGACCTCTCACACCTGCCCGTCACTGTCCACTCTTCATCTAACCTAGCATAACATTCTCAGGTTCAACCAATTCTTGAGGTCCTCATTTCCTCATGAAGGCTTTCCTTGTCGCAGAAAACCTGTGTTCAATGAATTTGTATGCTTTTCTCCTGTTAGTCTGTCTTTGTCTGGTTTTCTTTTTAAATTTTTTTTCATGTTTTTATTTATTATTGAGACAGAGAGAAACAGAGCGTGAGTGGGAGGGGGCAAAGAAAGAGAGAGACACAGAATCGGAGGCAGGCTCCAGGCTCTGGGCTGTCAGCACAGAGCTCGACATGGGGCTCGAACCCACAAACTGTGAGATCATGACCTGAGCTGAAGTCAGACGCCCAACTAACTGAGCCACCCAGGCACCCCATGTCTTTGTTTTTAATACCCAGCCAGAATTACCATTGCTTGACATAACCCGTATGTGTTTAAAAAAAAAAAATAGGGGCGCCTGGATGGCTCAGTTGGTTAAGCATCTGACTTCGGCTCAGGTCATGATCTCACGATTCATGGGTTCGAGCCCTGCAGAGCCTGGAGCCTGCTTCGGATTCTGTGTTTCCCTCGCTCTCTCTGCCCCTCCCCTACTTGTGCCCTGTCTCTCTCGCTCTCTCAAAAATAAACATTAAAAAAAAACTTTTAATAAATAAAAAAATTATTATTGGTCTATAGTCTTTTCTTCTTCTTCATTCATTCAATAAATTTTGTGGCATAACTACTGTTTCAGGGACACAGTAGGTGCTGGGTATATAGTGGTGAATAAAAAGAAAGTCATTGATTTTATAAACTATTCTAGTTTATTTGTGCTTCTGTTTCTTCTACTCTACTGTTCTAGCTCTTTTAAAATTCCGATGGACATCCTGTTCGCCAGCCTATGGTTATGGCATTCCTTTGTTGGCAGGTGATCCACATTTCTCTCAAACTGCGATTCAAAGTGGGCAAGACAGAATCCCCTCTCTGATCACAGCGAGAAGAAAGCATGTTGTCCTGCCTGCCGCAGGACTTGGCGGCCTACCGCTATGCTGCCGTGTGACTTGACGCAAGTGGCCGGGTCTCCCTAAGCCTCAGCCTGCTCATCTGCAAAGTGAGGCTTCCAGTGTCTACCTCGCAGCTTTGTTCAGAGAATTACAGTTCATGGATGCACAACACCAATATTCATTCGCATTCTCTCCTCTAAAATCTTCTCTAAGGACCGGTACTGGCTAACATTACACGAAAGGCTCTGGGACTGTCCTCTGCCAGAGGCCACTCACCCCCCTTCAATGATGAAGTATCGGAGTTTGTCATTGCTGTCGCGGGACGGGGTGGCGTAGCACTTGTTCAGGGTCAGGATCAAATGCGTGGCGTCAGCGCCAACTACGAAGACCCCGACATACAGCACATCCCGGGTGGTCAGCACCACCTCCCCCTGGCGGTAAGGATGTTTGTAGGAGGCATTTTTGTAGAGCGCCATCTTGGTGGTGAAGCTGCCTTCTTGGGTTGGAACTGTGAGGTTAATGACACTGGAAGGGAAACAATCATGCAGTGAGAAACCCAGTTCGTCCTATTTATCCAATCACTACCAGTTCCAAGCGGAAAGTGCAGAGGGAAGGCAAAGCAGGTGATAGAAAAGTCTGAGTCCAAAATGGTACCCGCAAGCCACGTGTGGCAATTAGAATTAAAATTAAATTAAATTAAAAATTCAATTCCTCAGCACCCTTAGCCACATTTCAATTACTCAATTTCCATATACAGCTATTTTATGGGATAGCACAGAGACAGTGCATTTCCATCATTGTAGAAAGTTCTATTGCACAGTGCTGGTCCAAGGCATTTAGGTGCAGAAAATAGGAACTATTTCTTCCCTAGTGCTTCAAAGACAAATGCTAGCAATTTTGATTATGCTAACCTTAACTGCCAAGGAAAAGACAAAGCAACATGCACAGCCCATGAGATTCTTTACCTTAGCATAGGCTTCACAACAGAATCTAAAGAGATCTTGATATCCAGCTCATAAGCACACGAAAATTCCACATTGATTGTCCGGTCCCTAGTGATGATGTTGCCAGTGTTGTTGGCACTTTCGATCCAGATTGTGTTTTTATACATGATATGAGTGCCGTTGGACTGCAGAGCAAAGGGAGGTCAGAAATCATTAAATGTGGGAGTCAGTATGTGGCTTGCATTTCAAATCCACAGCCTCGAAGGTGGAGAAATGGCTTCATTCTATACATAACCCAGAGGCTGGTCTAAGTAAGTATCAAGCTAGCTTCAGCATTTACTAACAACAACAACAACAACAACAACAACATAAATGTTGCAATAGGTGTCAACAGCACCCTTCAGTCTGATGACCTTGAGTGTCCGCGAGGGTACGTTCAGGTACCCTGAATTCTAACTACAACCAGTCCCAGTTATCTGCGGGGACCCAAGCTGGGGACAGCAAGACATATTGCTATCCTAGGGTAATATAAATCTTTTTCAAGTCCTAATTCAAAATCTCTCCTCCACCACATCTTCTACCGGACCTTCCCACAAGTACCAAAAGGAACAAAAATCAGGTTTCACCTGCTCACTCCTTTTACTCCCTGATACAGTGCGAATGGATGCAGTCATATATATTTAGAAAAAGACAGCAGGAAGGAACAGGAGGAAGAGAATCAAGACGGTTTGCCAACATATAAATTGGATAACCTGCCACTGAAAGGTGGGACCTTGCTGTATTTCTGCAGCCAACTGTTAAAGGGTGTCTGGGACAACCCTTACTCCCGTCCGCAGGCAGCTGAACCCAGCTGTATTTACTCAGAAGAACAAGAGAAGCAGGAGCAAGGAAACAAAAATTTGTCAACATGCTGGGCAAAGGACGACAGCAGACAGTGCAAACCAAGGACAGGAACCTGTCACTTATCATGATCTTTCAGTTCAATGAACTACTTAGCACCAGACAATTATTCTCTTTAACGTCTTTTTTTTAATGCTTATTTACTTCTTGAGAGAGAGAGAGAGCATGTGTGTATATGAGCAGAGGAGGGGCAGGGAGGGAGGGAGAAAGACAGGGAGAGAAAGAGGCAGAGAGAGAAAGGGAGGGAGGGAGAGAGGGATCGAGAGAGAGAAAGAGAATCCCAAGCAGGCTCCATACTATGAGCACAAAGCCCGACGTGGGGCTCGAACTCACAAACCATAAGATCATGCCTTGAGCTGAAACCAAGAATGGAATGCTGAACTGGCAGCGCCACCCATGTGCCCCTACTCTCCTTGATGTCTTTCATTTCGTATATGCCTCGTGCTGTTTTCCAGGGAGGATTTTCCTAAGTACACCACCCTGAGCTTGGTTTTAAGGACAATCCACGTGCAAACACCCGGAGCGGTCCCCACCTCAGCCGGATGTTCTTTCCGGCCCCGGTTTCTCACCTGTACGATGTTGCCACAGTTCCCCTTGGTGTTGTTGATCTGAAAGGAGATAAAGTCTTCCCCCTCGATGTGGGAGCACCGCCTGTCATTGAGCCTCACGCCCTCCCTCTCAAAGCCGAGCTGGAAGAGTTTGCACTTAGATATGGACACCTCCATCTGGGCCGCCTTGCACGTCACCTCTGCATCAATAATGTCATGGGAGTCTGTGGGGAACAGTTATTACGAAAGGCCAGTCAGTGGGAGCCGCTAGTGCTGCAGGGGTGGGGTGGGGCGGGGCGTCCCATTACCCTTTCCTTTAGAAGAGGCTAATGATCTTCACACAAACGCTGGGGCATTTCTAATTAAGCTTTGATCCAAGCAAATGAGTGTAGGCATTCATTCAAAGCAAAAACTGGGGCACTGTTAAGCTTTTATTTATTTATTTTTTCAGATGGAAACGCTAATAGAGTGTGTTCTGTCTTTTCTTCACAAACCCAGGGCTTCACCCCTCTTTGGCGGGGGCTGCTTAGGGTGATCTCACGGTGGAGTGTGCCCCCCCCCGGGTGTGCCCCCAGGTGGGAACGGCCCTGGGCAGCCCACTCCGAGGCCCCCCGCAGATTCCCAGGCGAATGCCAGGGGTTCTTGCTTTTCAACACTGTAATGCACCAATTGACATTTTCTTTGAGTACATAAACACAGGCTAATGAGCACTATAGAAACACAGGGAAACATTCTATCTGCTCAGCTGAAGCCCTTGAACAGCACCCTCTTATGGAGTCTTCCAGGCAGGGATGATGTTGCATTGAGTGGGGGCGTTACTTGGTTCGGGCAAGGGCGAGGGGCTGGGGGTGCAAAACAGCCCCCTTTAAGACTTATATCACCGGTACGCCCGGCGGGGACAAGGCCTTTCCTGCCTCCTGGGGGGCTGCCGTGAGGAGCAGGATGTGGAGTCCGCATGACGTACTGCTGGCTTCAGAACCACACTTGCTTCTTCAGAACCAATTAATCTGTCTGTACAGCACCTGGCACTCTTGCTGAGGCTTACGTGTTTTTGTCAAACTACTTTACTTCCCTGCGAGTCTAAAAGATCAATTTGGATCTCTGTGATGTTGAACGTGGCCTCAGATGGAAGTGGCTGACTCTATTCGTGTACAAATTTAGGTGTTATAATTTATTGAAGAAAAATGTAGCCAGGAGGAGATGAACGTTAGCCTACTTTGAAGATGTCAGATGGCTTCCTAGTTCTGCTCCGAAGCTTGTGAAAGCTTCCGCTATGTGGGTCTCTAACTAGTGATGGGCTCCACCCCAGGAGCCCTGCTGTGTAGCCATCAGAACCCCCACCCCTCAGGGGGTCTGGTCTGGACCGGGAGACGGCAGGTGTCACTCACTGTTTCCATAGGGGGGTGGCTCGATGCAGCCACACAGCTCCCCTCCGTTTTCCAGCTCACAGGTCCGGTTGGGACAGTCTGCGCCCACACAGGGATCTTCAACCACTCCTGCTAAAAAGGAAAACAAACAGAAACACGCACGACTTGATTTTCACACCCACGCTTGCTAGCGTGTGGCTATACTATGGACTTGCCATTTGCAAGGAATTGGCGGTGGTCAGAGGGCAGCGGGAATTAACAGACAGAGCCACCTTCCAGAAAATGATGATGAGAGCTAGCGGTGGGGTGCCTGCTCTGGGCTTCCTGCTTTGGTTGCATGATCTCCTCCAACCGTCACGCGTGCTCTGTGAGCTAAGGACGGTAGCCCTCATTTCACAGCTGAAGCTTGCCCAAGGTCCGCACACTGGAAGGTAAGTGGTGAAGATGGAGGGCAGAGACACGTGAACTGCCAAGATACAGCACAATGTTTCGCCATTACACGCATTTGTATCTTTATACTTCTACAGAGTAGAGTCCGATCAGACGCCTCAGAGTTGGGTGTTCAATAAATATCTGTCAAGAATGAAAATTTTAGGGCCAGTAAAGTCCCAGAGAGGTCCTTCAAATAGGACTTCCTGGTCTGTTCTGATTCATGGTCTCCTTTTCCCATAAACATCTATGTACTTAATTTTATAAAAACAGATGCACCAAAACCTACATACAACTCACCAGCAATGACTTAGATTAATTGTACTATTTTGCCAACAACAGTAAAACTGTAAGGAACAAACAAATGTCTGTGGTGTGCCATCATCATCATATTATAAGTAATTATTTCCGTAGATGAGTCCATAGACCACCTGCAAGATCGCCAGCTCCTCAGTTTGAGAAACACTAATTGAGAGCGTCTTCTTTTAGACACGCATTTCTTTATTTAAAGAATCTCTTCCCCTGTCAGATGTAGGAATCCTCCTATTCATCATGGCAAGGGATGGCGAGTGCCTGGAGAAACAACTGTTCAATCCCAGCAGGTGCCAAGTTAGCCTCAAGAATTTACAAATGAAGCAAAACCCCCATGTGTCTCAGATGCCTCTCCCTGACCCAGCTGCCCGCACCTCGGCTAATGGCTTAGCCTCACCCTGTCTTAATTCCCAGAAAGATAACTAAAGGAGATCCATCAGCATAATTTAAATACGTTTCTTTTTTAATGGCTTCCTTTTATAAAGATCCTTTCATGTGACCAGTGCATGGACCTACACAGCGCTAAGCCCACAGCAGCCAGTCAAGTGTTATGGGCGATTAACACAACATACCAGCTGGCAAATAAGACGTGCCCTTACACAGAGGGTTTAAAGTTTCAAAACAGTTCATTTTAAACTCAAAGTATTGCTTATTAATACAACAGGGCAAAATATTAAAGTTATCCAAAAGATTTATGTTGGTTTCCAACAGAGGCTAGTCATTTGCTTGTTAAGACTTTCTGAAATCACTGGGTACATATTTGAATCCACTCCACTGTGTTTCAGTTCTGAATTAAGCACATCCCTACACGTGGTCAGGCGTCGTCTGCAAATCTACTGAAATGCACGCAGTCTTGCAACGTGCCAGTTTTCCCGGTGGGACCTGCATGCACACCGGATCGGTGGTGTGTGTCGAGGAACGTGCACGCATGTTGGCCACAGTATCACTGCATCAATGGGGCAGGTGACCATTTATGCATATGGACACAGATACGTGTATGACAAATCCAGATGTATTTATATACATACTTCCTCCATCTATTTGATTAACATAGTAAGAAAATGGACATCAATCTCAAGATAGTTTCCTTACTACAGAAAAAATACAAGAATCTATAATCTTTATGTTGGGGCACCTGGGTGGCTCAGTGGGCGAAGTGTTGGACTTCGGTTTAGGTTATGGTCTCATGGTTCGTGGATTTGAGCCCCCACATCGGTCTCTGTGCTCTTAGCCCAGAGCCTGCTTGGGATCCTGTCTCTCTCTCTCTGCCCCTCCCGCATACACCCTCTCTCTCAAAAATACATAAACATTAAAAAAAGTATAGATCTTTTTTATCACCTAATTTAATATATGTACAATTCTTTTAAGCTTTTTTAATGTTTACTTACTTTTGAGGGAAAGAGAGATAGTCCGAGCATGAGCACAGGAAGGGCAGAGAGAGAGGGAGATGGAATCTGAAGCAGGCTCCAGGCTCCGAGCTGTCAGCACAGAGCCTGACGCGGGGCTTGAACTCACAGACTGCGAGATCATGACCTGAGCCGCCCAACAGAGCCACCCAGACTCCCCTGTACATCCTTTTATGAATCCAACCACAGCCTCCTTTCAAGCCAGGCAGGCAGAGTCGGCGCAATGCCAACTCAGCTGGCCCCTCCCCACATGCCTTCCCTTTCTGAGCCAGGCTCTGACCCACGGCGAAGGAGCCGGGGAAGAGCTGAATTTGAGGTCTGACAGTAATCAGGATGCCATACTCTGTCCCTCTACCTCATAAATCTCTAAACTCGTGCTCCTCCAGCCCAGAGAGCCTCATCTGCCCACGCCGGTGTCCCAAATTCCAGAACTGGACACGGATGGGGTGCCTGGGTGGCTCAGTTGGTTACGTGTCCGACTTCAGCTCAGGTCATATGTCGCTGTCCGCGAGTTTGAGCCCCACGTCAGGCCCTGTGCTGACAGCTCAGAGCCTGGAGCCTGCTTCAGGTTGTGTCTCCCTCTCTCTCTGCCCCTCCCCCCACTCATTCTCTCTCAAAAGTGAATAAATGTTTTTAAAAATCTAAAAAAAAAAGTGGACAAGGAAGCACAGATGCAGGAGGCTTCCCCGAAATGCCCCCCGTAGAATCTCTGGGGCAGTCTCAACCCCTCAACCCTGGGGGCAGGCCTGTGGTTAAAGGGGGAGCGGGGGGGGGGGGGGGGCTGGCCAGCCAGCCCAAGACCCAGCCGTGTCGCCAGCAAAGCTGTGCTGTTAGCTCAGAAAAGAATCCGCAGGAATAAAATCATTCTCTTACAGCAATTCTCCTTCTCAATCCACTCAGTGCTGAGGATCCCGAAGGAGCGGCAGGACTCCCCGTAGGCGGCCAGGGAGCCGCACAGCTGGAACTTCCTGTGGTTGTAGCAGCCATCCAGGTAGCAGGACTCGTAGAAGGGGAGGGGGTCCAGAAGCCCGTAGCACGGCTGGAAGAAGCCCTTCATGTCCGTGAGCTTCAGGCAGTAGCCGTCGCCTTGCATCATCTGGATCTGCACGTTGTCGCACATGGTCGCGTACTGTGAGAACTGCAGCTCGTTACAGCTGGGGGCGACAAGGCTGGTCAGATGGCAGGACGCCAAGCCGCTGCCCGAGACCCCCGGTGGAGGGGAAGCCCTACCTGTCACCTCTCCTGCTAACCAGGAAGTGACTCAAGAACACAGATTCCAGTGCTAACTGGCTCTGTAATCTTACATAAGCCAGGTGGGACTGGTCTCAGGCTCTCCTGCCCTGAACGCGACATGGTAGTTTCTACTGTTTTTTTGTTTGTTTGTTTGTTTTTTTTTTTTTTGAGAGAGAGACAGACAGACAGAGTGTGAGCGGAAGAGAGCTGGAGAGAGGGAGACACAGAATCCGAAACAGCCTCCAGCCTCCAGGTTCTGAGTTGTCAGCACAGAGCCCGACATGGGGCTCAAACTCACAGACGGTGAGATGCTTAACCGACTGAGCCACCCAGGCACCCCTGTAGTTTCTACTGTTGATAATCACAGTAGAAAAAGTGAGGGTGAACTAAAATAGTAGGTGGGTGGCCCAAATGTCAGATGAAAGACATCTGAACAGGCATTGATAAAATAACCACTTACAACAATAATAAGAATGAGAATTACTATTATTATTAATCAATAATAATAATGATAGTTGGTAGAACCACTTCCAGAATAGCTAGCTGCTGGAAGCCATTTCTGAACTGTACCTTGTAAAGAAAACTATAGGAATTTCTTCTTTTGTGTTTATTGGAGCAAATATTACATTTCCTGAGAAACCTGTTTTTACTTCCCCTCAAGAAAACAGGCTATTGACCCCTGCTCACAAGGACTAACCTTTGCTTTTACTATGCTAAAAACATTGCCTTGTATTTGAATGCTGAGGGCACCTTCCTTCCCCATATGATAAGCATCTAAATCACCTACAATCACTATTGCTAAAGATTATGTGTGAGTCTTCTACCAATCTATGTTCTGGGAAATTTTTACATACCAATGAATTTGTCATCAGGAATCATTGTCTAAGGCAATTGCCACTCCTGTTTTGTACCCCATACGTTTTTTTTAATAAATAAAGCAGACTCTGGTCAGAGCAGAGATGCCTGACTGGAGAGCAGAGATGCCTGCCTGCTGATGAGAAAGAACCTCGCGGCTCTCTCATTCCCTTCCCCTTTCACCGATTCTCATCTCTTTTGTGCCGACACTGTCCATCCTTCAGGGGAACCCTGGACCTGCTGAAGCTGGACTCCAGCAGCTAGCAGAGACCAAAAGCAAAACCTTCACAAGAAAATTGGGATCCAGGTGAAATAGTTTATAAAGGAAGAAGGAGGAAGGAAGGAAGGAAGGAAGGAAGGAAGGAAGGAAGGAAGGAAGGAAGGAAGGAAGGAAGGACAGAGGAACTCAAACAGAATCACAGTACTTCAGGAGGAGATTCTGGACTTTGCTACTCACAGGGCCGCTCATATAGCTTATTCTGCTCTAGCTTCCATTTCCCCTAGAAAAGGAAGAAATTGGACTAGATATCGCCTGAGGTTTCCTTCCAGCTCTGGGTCCCTTCATTCAGGGTAGTCTAATTTATGAGATAGTATTGACTGTACACCTGCATCATTTATGGTATTTAGCTGATGTTCGGTAGGCTGAAGTGTAAGAGATCGAGCCATTATACAAGGAAAGAAATAGCATGAAAAAGAAGCGTATCCGTAGATCCAGAAATGAATTAACATGATGCAGCAGCTCAGAAGCGACCTGAACTACACCCTTTGGAATAGGTTGTGTAGTTCATTCTGTCTCTGCTGGTGAGAGAGGGGTCTCATAATAATTTTGGTGACTTCCGGTTTTAAAAAGGTTTTTAAAAGGCTTTCATGATCTCCACCACCTCTACCTGCACTACCTCAATTAAGCCTTCTGGTGAAAGTCACAGGTACACAATTAGACCCAGTCCTGGGGAGCAAGGGTGTAGGCAGCCCTTCTCCCAATTCCCAGCAGGTGGGCGCTGGCCAAGGCCCCAGTGTTCTAATCCTAGGCACTGTCTTCTCTTTGGTCAGGGGCTGGATGCCATGACCATTCAGAATCATATCATCCCAGCCCAATTCCTTCCTCTGCCATTCAAGAAATTACTGAGGTCCCTGATGCGCCTCCTTGTCTCCTGGAAACTCCGAAGGCGTGGGGCTCAGCCTTCTGCAGGACGGGAGTGAGAATGCTATGGAAAGTGCATTCCTGTCATGGACGCGAGGAGGATTTCAGACACTGATCCCAGCAGCTAGAAGAACTCTCACCTCTTCTGCATGCCGTTGGTTTTCCAGCTCTGGGCCAGCACCACGCTGCTCACCACTGGCTTCCCCCGCAAGGTCACATAATCGTCGGTTAAGTCCCCATTGAAGTTGCCACAGAGGCCACAGACTTTGTTCTGCAGTCTCTCGCTGATGCTGATTTTTATGACATTGAAACCATTGTAGTAGATCTGGATGTCGGGGCTGGTGTCAATCACCAGGAACCCTTCACTGCTGTAGATTTTGGTCGCCAGCCCGGTTATAAATGGAACATTCACTTGTGTGCCATTCACCTATTGGGGGAAACAAAAAAGTAAATTACCTTAACAGCAGGGGTTGGCAAACTGTTACAATAAAGGGCCAGGGCAGATGTTTTAGGGTTTGTGGGCTATCTAATTTCTACTGCACAAAAACAGCCATAGAGGATAGATAATTAAATGAATGAGGCTGTGTTCCAATAAAGCTTTATTTAAAAAATAGCAATAGGCAGCAAGTGGATTTGGTCAAATTCTGTAGTTTGCTGACCACTGCCCTAGAGTGTGAGGGCATTTGCTTATCTTACTGTCCACAGTTCCCCCCAAAGAAGCAAAATATGGAGGAAGAAAGATGAAAAAATGTTAGAAAAGTATAGTTCCCTACAAATGGCTGGATTTTGTATAAAACTTTCCTCAGCATAAACCAATTACTGAAATGAAATCCCAGTCCTGTGCTAAGGAGTGTCTAACATGGTTAAAATGAATTTGGGGATCATTGCTGTGTTTATTATTTTCTTGTGTATAATGTCCAGACTATAGGCTCCCCCCCTCACCCCAAAGGTCCCATAGGCACAATATTTTCTGCATTCATCATTTTCCCACTTTCCAACAGTTTCTTTTCTTAGCCCTTAGGACAGAACATAATATGCTTTTCCTGTACTTACAAAATCAATTGAGTTTTTCCCCCCAGGTTATTAGTAATTTTTGTTTCTTGAAAAAAAAAAAAGAAGCCTGTTTCAAAAATATGATTCTTTACTATTTTGGCCAGCTTGGAGTATTTTATTCAGCAATAATGTCAGTTTTGCTCTCTCGGGTGGTCGCTTTCACTTTCTAGCTCCCGCATTCAGAAGCAACGCAGTTGTGTCTACATGGCCAATTTGCAAGAGGAATTGGGAGTGGCAAAAACAGTAGCAGGTCTCATTGACATCCAAGACCACTATTAAAATCCAGACTCTGTCTTTTAGGCTTGCAAAATATCGCCAGTCTTTTGCATAATGCTGGACACCAAGCTATCTGATGACTCTTCAAATAAAGATACACTCCACGCACGATTATCTGAGCCAATGGCAGAGAGCAGAATATACACAATAACCCTCAATTCTGAACAATGTGAATGTGTGTGCCCTGGCTCTCCCCCTGTCCCCTCTTGGCTGGAATCACAGCATGGGGACTGGCTCCATCTTTCTGGACTGCCTGCTTCTGAGTGGCCTGGTTTGGCTGAGAGGCTGGGGGTCACTGTCATCGACAGCTCTCTTCATCATCAGTTATTTCTGAAACGGAAGGGGCGGGAACTGATACCAGAGGCCCTATCACTTTGGGGGTGGGTTGGAAATTCACCTTTGTTTACACGCAAGTCTAAAGTTCACCAGAAACCGGCCAGCCAGGCTAAGAGAAATCCACCATCCCCAGCCTCCCATTTTCTTTCACTTTGCTGTGTCACCACGGAGCCCTCTGATAGAGGGGGGTGCTCGGTCAGGTTTTTAGCCAGAGTTAGTTTTACAGGAAAATGTTCGCCTTCTCCTGCCTTACAGAAAGGAGGGCAGAGTTGAAAGAGCTTGCCTCGGTACAGCTAAGCAGAGCCAAGAACACTTTTAAAGGCTCTTGAAAACAAACGAGTTGCCGTTTTGGAAATTAATCCAGAGTAGGGGCAGGGTTATCTACCATTTTATCACCAGGGACTCCATTAGCACCCACGCTGTCATTACTGCCCTCAGACACTGTACATTTTCTGCCAGGCCCTCGGAATGGTCAGCAAAGGGCTCGGCCAGTTCCTATGCCTGCAGAATGAAAGTAGAACACGTTCACTCCTTAAAATCTGGCCTTTTGTGTAACGCACTCAGGGAGCAACACCCCGTCAACCCCAAACTTGGTGATCTGGGAAAACCCGGAGGTCCCTTAGCCACCCCCTCGTTCCCCGGGAACAGTTCTCAAGCATCTACGCTGGCTCGTCACCTTGACAGTGTTCCGGTCGTTGATGAGAATCTGCTCTTCGTTGATGTAGAAGTAGACTGGCGAGATGATGGTGAGGTTGGGCGCCGACCACTTGTCGAAGTTGATGATGAGCTGGAAGGAGATGTCGGGCAGCTTCTGGCAGATGGTGGACAGCACGAAGGCGCAGTTGGCCGGGAAGCGCAGGAAGGCGCCGTCGAAGGTGCGGAAGACGCCGCCGCCGGCCGCCAGGCAGTAGGAGGTCTTGGTGCTGAAGCAGCCGCGCACCCCGTTGCGCAGGGCGCACTCCTCGTCCGACTTGCACTGGCGCGGGTCGCACTGGATGAGGTTGCGCCGGAAGCAGCGGCAGCGCCGGGTGCAGTCGCTGTTCCAGAACAGCTGCTTGGGCTGGAAGAGAGGCGCTGGGGCATTAATCCCGGCAGTGGGCAGGGCTGGGGAGAAGAGGGGCCGGGGAGCCCAAGGCCTCTCCATCCGGACCCTCTTCCGGGGCGGGGCTTAGCCTACCTCTAATGGGGCTGGAATTTGCAACAGGGAACAAGCAAAGACGACATCAGTTCCACGGAACTCAGATACCAGACAATATGCAATTTAGTCTTTATTGGTTTCAATCAAGAATTCGGGAATCTTTACGGCCGGATTGTAGGACTAATCACAGCCCACCTGGGAGCGTGCAGCTGTTGGGGCAAGTAAGGTGAAGAGGAAAAATATTTGGTAGAAACCCAGCAAGTACCGGCTCCACTTTGAGGATGAAATTTAAATCTGCACAAGAATGATAAAACCGGCCCTCCATCTTAAGTGGGTTAAAAGAAAGTTATAACCAACTCCTAGGATGAACCGTTTCAATATTACACTGAACTCCCTGTTCCAAACTTTTTCCTGATACCTATCTACTTTAAAAAAAAGTTTTTTTTTTTTTAACATTTATTCATTTATGAGAGACAGAGGGTAGGAGCAGAGAAAGAGGGAGACACAGGGTGGGGGCAGAGAGAGGGAGAGAGACAGAGAATTTGAAGCAGGCTCCAGGCTCTGAGCTGTCAGCACAGAGTTAGATAAAGGGCTTGAACCCATGAGCTGTGAGATCATGATTCGAGCCAAAGTTGGTCGCTTAACGACGGAAGTCACCTAGGTGTCCCTGATACCTGTCTCCTTCTAATTTATTTCTGTTGCAAGTACCTCCATTCCTATGTGTCCCCCCCACCCCCGCCCTCGCCAAATGAGAGATGTAGAGAAGGGGGTTTTGGGTTTCCATCCCAGCCCTGCCATCTTACAGGGGCCACCCTAAGGAGTGTTACCAACCTCCCAGGGTGTCCATTTGCTCAGCTCTAAACTGAGATTATAATAAAGTCTTGCCCGGCAGCTGTGAAGATTAAATTAAATAACACGTGTAAAGCAAATTTCCTGGCAAAGAGTAGGCATTCAATAAATAGTAGCCACTGTTATTCCCAGAGAAGAGCACACTGCTCTTCTTTTCTGAGAAGGTGAGAAATTAGATAGTTGTGAAAATACTTCTAACAAAGTATATCCTCAGTGGTGGTGGCTATTATTGCCTAGTCTTCCCCAAACAAGCAATAATCTGTAGACACAATTCTATGTGGAGTTTGAGCTCTTGAACTTGCACTTGTTCTAGACTGAGAACTCCAAGGAGTTCTTTTGGAAATTGGCCATGATTGTCCAGGTGGGGCGTGGTCTCAACAGGCAGCCTGAGTCATCCAGATGTAGGCACGGAATCAGTTTACCAGAACAGCGCAGTGCTATCCAGAGAAGCTCTTTTAATGGCACCAGAAAGCCTATGCTCCGGTCCAGTGACTGCTTTCTGCTTTATCTACAGACTTATCAAAATTCCAGCTATCACATACAGATAGGACTCAGATTCAAAGGTAAACAGAGATCAGGATCTTCCAGGACGAGTTTCCTCAGTGCTATGCACTTAAAGATGCCACGGCTCATTCTTTCATTCTCAAAGTGAGATAGTTCCCGGAACCAAGCCTTTCCTCCTCCCGGACCTGTAACATATTCTGGGTGCTGGCAGCCTTGCAAATTGACTTCATTCCCCTTATCAGATTTGCAGAATAATTGAGTGGCTGGTCTGGCCTCTCTCTGATAAGAAGTCAGACATTACATGGGTGGAAAGAGAAAAATAAGCTGGCATATGTGGATATGGTAAAGGGTAAATAACTCATCCCACAGGAGAACTTGATCACAAAGCTGGCTTCCCAGTGAAGTCACTGGGCCCAGCGAGGATTTCTTTACCTTAATTAGACTTGGCAATGACAGCTGGGTGATTATTCTCCATGCTAATGGCTAGGTGTGTCCTTTCTCCCTTTACTTCCAAAGAAATTTGTTGTACAAACAAGCCCCCAAGCTTGTTTGAATTGCAGCAAGTAGATGTGGGTTGTTTGTTTGGTAGTTTGCCGCTTCCCAGATATAAGCAGTTGTCAAAACCCACTGACTGTCTGATGAAAATCAGGTAATAATGTTTATAGTACTAATAGCTGCTGAGAGCCATACCTGCCCTTCCGGAGAGTTCCAAAGGCTTTTATGTGCATCATTTCATTAACAAGCCTAGATTTTTTTATTTACAAAATGCTACTCAAGGGAATAAAAACAACAAAAACAATAGCAGCTACCAATTACTGAACTACAAGGTGCCAGGCACCAGGTGAAGCATGTGGCGGAGCTGAGTGAGCTGGTATTATTAGCCACAATTCATAGATAGGGCCCCTGAACCTGAAGGAAATGACACAGTGTGCTCGATGTCACACCCCCAGGGGTAGTTCAGTGAGGCTCAAACCTGGGTCCCTTTCCATCATGCCACAGACACTTGGGATCCCTGCTGAGGGCCACCCGACGCCCCTGGTGGATGGAAACATTTCAGTAAGTCTCTGGACCCAGGAGCAAAGACTTCAAGAGTGCTTTTTCAGCTTTGAGCTTGGTTATCTCTCCTCAGACACTGTGAGGAAAATGAATATTCTGGTTTTTTTTCTCATGTGTTCTGCCTTTTCCTTTCAAACAATTGGGATTTCTTTTTTTTTAATGTTTATTTATTTTTGAGAATAATTGGTATGTCTAAACTCGCCCCTCCCGAGAAGTCGTCTTTGATTCATTCTAATCTTCTACTCCACTTCTTTCTTTCTGCTAGAACATTGAAACAGATTTCCCTCCTAACACGAAACTAAAGTCCCTTCCACATTCATTCTCTTGTACATACTCTCAAAATGAAGTCAGCTTCGGTATTCTTGAACAAGCCAATGCATTTTTACAAAAACGGAGGCTTTCTTTGTTTTTTGCCTAATTTATTTCCAATCCAGACATTTCAATTAGATTTTTTTTCTAATGCTGTGATTCTTTTTCATTTAAAATTGATTCATTCTGGAGGGTATTATTTTTCACTTGTTGATACGTTATTTTGTAACTGTTCTCGTGTTTTTTAAAAAAAATTTATTTTCTTTTTAGAAAGAGAGAGCAAGCAGGGAGGAAAGGCAAGAGGGAGAGAGAGAATCATAAGCAGGCTCCATGGTCAGTGCAGAGTCACGACTCTGCATGACCTGACCTGACCTGACCTGACATCAAGAGTCGGATGCTCAACCAACTGAGCCACCCAAGCACCTCTGTTTCTTTAAAGTACATCTTTTCTTCTCCTTAAAAGACTTTTAAGATCCTTAAGGCAGGAAACATGCTTTCTCCTCATCAGCAGCACCATCAGCACGTGATCTACAAGCAGCAGATACTCGATATTTGACTTGTTCTTGTCAACTCACCAGTATGAGATGTTCATGTCATTTAGAGAGACTGGGCTTGAGGCAGAACCACAGACTAAATACTTTTCCCAGGAAGAGCCTTTTCTAGCTTTGGATCATGGCACATAAAGAAGGATTGGAAAGTACAAAAAAAGAAGTGATTCAGTGATCTGTCGTATAATGTTTTACCGAGTGGCATCTCCATCAGCTCTCAGCTGAAGCCCCACGGAGAGGGGGAGCAGAGGGCAGAATGTGGGAGGGGGCACAGCAGTAAGCAGCCCAGACAGAACTCTCCGGAGATGGTACCGAGTGATGAATGGCGCACGAGGAGATGGTAGCCTTCACACACTTTCATGGAGCGTCAATAGCCCAAAGAAGGAAGGCTGTTCCTCTTGGCCTCGAACGCCATATTTTCCAGTTAAAAATGTCCTTAGCCAAGACAGCTACAAATGTCAGATTCATAGCCACCATATTTCCAAACTATAGCCGTGGCAGAAGCTTTCAAACTGAGATTTACAGGAGAGGAAATCAGAAGAGCCTAGAGAAAGGCAAGGTGGGGAGAAAGTGCAGGAGGCCTTGCCAACGCCAAGGACAGAGTACGGAAGGGGAGGGAGGCCCAAATGGGCGTTTTCTCATCAGATACTCGGTGAGCCAGAGCTTCACCTGACCCCTCCTTAACCTCTCTGCCCTGTCCCCACGGATGAGCAACATAATGACATGGGGAGGCCAGTCCACTGGGAGTCGGAGAGAAACCTGACAGCGGGCAAGGGCAAGGCGGGCCAGGCAGCCTACCTCGTAGTATTTGCCGTCTGAGTAGCAGCCACAGCTGTGGGGCAGGATGCAGCTCTTGCCGTTGAGGACGTAGCCGGCGTCACACTGGCAGCCCTCCACACAGTAGTGGTTGCAGTCGCTCTTGAGGCGGATGGCCGCGCAGCGTGGCTGGCACACGCTCACGCAGCTCTCGTAATGGCTGTTGGGAGGGCAGGTGACAGCTGGAACGGAAGACGCACGTCAGGCCTTGCATGCTCACGAGGACTGTGCTCAAGGTTTCCTTCCGGCCACCGCTTACCCACTCAGGGAGGCAGAGGCCTGGCCAGGAGTGAGCTTTGCCACCCTGTTCTCCCTATGACCCCCCTCTGCTTCTGGAAAGCCTTCATCTGACGCCTTCCTGCTTATGTCATGGACCACAGAGCATATGAGGTTGCTGGAGTTTCCTCACATAATCTTTGTCTCCTGCTCTGCCTTGGTTTTTGAGGTCCACTGGGACCTGGTAGTTTAGCCCCACCTCCCAACATGCATCTCGACTTCAGTCAGGCACCCCTCCTGGTCTCCCGGGGCGCCCGGCACTCATGCCTGCCTTTAGATCCTCACTCATACTGGGCTCCCTTCTGCATGCCCTCCTCATCCTCTTGGCCTACCCAACCCCCCCCCCCCCCAGCCCTAGGTAGAGCCCCTCTTATTGGTAAAGCTTCCCCTCTTATACCAATGGCAATCCACCTTCACCCCAGAACTTCTTCCACAGAATCTTTTCTAAGCATTAAACGGTGGGGCCCCCAGATTTCTGAGGAGTTAAGTGTGAGCTATGTGTGCACATGCATAGGGATGTTAGCTATGTTCTACGGTTTCCGAATTTTCTTTGATGTTTGTTTATTTTTGCGAGAGAGAGAGAGAGAGAGAGAGAGAGAGAGAGAGAGAGAGAGAGGGAGACAGAGCGTGAATGGGGGAGGGGCAGAGAGAGAGAGAGAGAGAGGGAGACACAGAATCTGAAGCCGGTTCCAGGCTCTGAGCTGTCAGCACAGAGCCCCATGCGGGG